>RJWT010022240.1:0-17237 GCA_004365215.1 Cuniculus paca
ACAATGTGGTATTTACACATGTGTGTCTGATTTATTTCACGTAAGAGTATGGCCTCAAGGTACATCCATTTAGCTAGAAACGTCTCTAGCTTATCCTTCTTTATGGCAGGGTAGAACTCGATTGTATAAAAATCCCACATCTTCTTTATCCATTTATTGGCTGACGGGCCTTTGGACTGTTTCCAAGATTTAGCTATTACACACTGTGCCACTAGAAACATGGATGTGCGTGTATCACTGTGGTATGATGCTTTTAATTCTTTTGGGATGATACCAAGAAGAGGAATAGCTGGGTCAAATGGAGCCACTAGTTTTAGTTTTTTGAGGAATCTCTATTGTAATCCAAATATTGTATATTGTAACCCAAATACTGTAATCCCTTTTGTAGTCTTCCTCATGGCTCCAGAAATTTTGTATTTGTAATACCATTGAGATGTTATTAGAATCCTAATGAGTTAATTCCAACCCACCACCTCCAGTGAAACCCATGACAAGAAGACACTAAGACATATTCAAAGTTATGGGCAGCCAAAGGGTTCTGAGTCTGGTCCAGGTGAGGATACACGGAACAAAGGCCCCGATCCAAGACCTCGCCCAGAGTCTCTTGTACACAAGAGGCTTGGAGCAAGGCTTCTCTATGGCCGCACTATTGACAGTTGGGGTTCAGTGACTTTTTTGTAGCAGGAGCACTCAGCCTGTGAGAATGATTCCATTCACAGGAGCATACTTTTATCAGCATCTCTGGCTTCGATGGGACAGCAAAAAATTGTCTTCAAATATTGCCATAGATCCCCTGGGAGGCAAGGTGTCTCTGGTTTATAATTATTACACTAAATGAATTATATTATAAAGACAAAAAATTTTGAATTTTTTTCAAAGGAGAATATCTATCATGACTATTGCTCTGTTTGCTGTTTTCTCATGTCTTGTTTTGAATCTGGGGTAAACATTGTTTCATCAGGAAACAAAGCTAAAAGTTGATATACTAAATTATCTCTTGATTCTTATTTTAGTTTTTATATCACTCGCATGAATCATCTTAATGGTTTAAGCATTGATTGTCTATGTTTCTGCTCATAACGCTGCTTGTTCCAAACTCTGTACAGTTCGCTCGGCCACCACTGGGAGCTGTGACAGTGATGGTCTGCACATTCTTAGAGGTGACAGCCTCTCTTCCACACCTGTTGCTACCATCTGTGGCGACGAGACCTTGGATACCATTGGGGTGGTTGGGCCAGTGTTGCTTAACTTCTTCTCCAATTCACACATCAGAGACTCCGGATTCAAGATTTCCTATCAGATAACCTGTGAGTATCTATAATGATACAATTTGGAGTTTTCTTTATTTTCTTGAATTTACACCATCAGTTTTCATTGTGATTCAGTAATCACCAACTTGAAGATTCAGAGACTTTAAGGAAATTAATATGTGATACAAAACTAGGCATTTTTTTCTTAAAAAGAGACAAATCAAATGGATGATTGAGATTTATTCTGTGATTTAAGTTAAAATGAAAATTCTTGCTATCTTACTTTTCATCCATTATATAAAGATGCCTTTAGGCTTGAATTATTCTCAATTGTCCAGATGCCTGTTTTATTCCCCAAGTCACTTTGTTAGTATGAAAAAACAATATTTTGTCAATTTAGAATAAATATAAGAAAATATTTATATGGATCTTCTGTTAGAAAAGTATTTTTTTAAAATGACATCCAAAATGCACAAGCCCTAAAGGCAAAGAAAAAGGTTGATACGTGCAACTATTCTATAATTTACAATTTTTCTCTAACAAAAGCAAATGCTGGGTAAAGGCTTTGTAACTATGAAGCAAATCATAAGATTATATTTCCCTATCTTGAATTGTCTTTTCCTCTTTGGTTTGGTTAGTCTGCTGCAGTGTTTTCCCGATAGCTTCTTCACTTCAGTGAATCGGACATATAGCTTGTAAAGTCTTTCCCCTTGCTTTGTTTTGTCTTTGTTTAACCCAACCCATTGCTAATGGTCAAAAGGTAATTAGTTTCCCTCCAAATAAATTTCTTTTCCCATCCACAAGGAAGACTACAAATATGTATTTACTTGTGAAAAGGGCCTTCATAATTAGCTGCTATCTGAATCCTAGAACACTATCATTTGTAAAGTATGATTCTCTATGCTGTTGTAGGCCTGTTGGCACCACTGAAATAAACTAAATTATGACCATTTCTTCCCTTTTGTCTTGTTGAACAAAAGGGAGAACACGTTTGTTTTCTTCATTTGGAACAACCACTGCTTTGGGGAATTAAACTTCTGCTTTAGATTCTTCTGCTCTTTAATCTCTCCTTTTCCTAAACACAGTATGCAAGTTTTAGTATATCTGGTATGTAAGTCTCACTTAAAGAGCATGTTGATCCTGACTCCAAATCTTGACAGTGTATGAAGATGGAAGTTATTTAGGCATTGAATAACTCAGAGACCACATAATTGTGTATTCAATGAAATAGAGTAATTGCTGCCCAATGTAGACATTTAATTCAAAACAGATGTACCCAGGGGTCTGAGCACATGAATATTTACAGGCATAAAGAGAGGCTCTTTCCCTGCAAATGTGCTCAACTGAGGCAAAAATGATAAATAAAGAAAGAAAGAACCATAAATGGCAGCCACAAATGGTTTCTCATGTCTTAGAGGTGTAGGTGGAGTATGTCCCTTGGTAGCACACAAACCACAGAAATATCAGGTACGCTAACATTGTTGTAATTATAGAATCATAAAGTAAACATAGACCTTCCTGCAAAAGTACAGCATCTGCCATTAGGTGGTACAGTGTGATCCTTCTTATATGTAGGTTGAAGCAAAAATACTGTAGTAATTTTATATTGTGTATAGAGGAGCTGTATTACACTTTTCGTGGCTCTTGTTTTATTGACTGGTGGGTCTAACTAAAGACACTGTGCTGTTAATTGTGGAGTCAGAGTAGGGAGAGGCCTACCTTTCTTATGCTTTTGAGAGATAAATTATACAACTTTGGGTTAGTATAGTTTTTTTTATTTTTTTGTTCATTTTTACCAATCTCACAACTAATAAACACAGGGACTTAATAACTATGCTTCTAACCCATAAGGGAACAAAGTGTGAAAGTTCTGAGACTTATTTCCAGTACTTTGCCTTAGAATATTCTATTCTTATTTTAAGAATTGTGAACCTATATTTTTAAATATTTCTAAGCTAGAGTTTTTCCTAGATCTCTGTGATCTTCTGAAACATTTCTAAACTTTCAGTTATTGCTGTCATCTCCCTATTAACCTGTCAGTTATGGGATGGGCAGTTACACCACACACGTAAAATGTTCTTTCTCCTTATTTTCACTCTATTAATTTGACAGATACTTACTCCTTTCTAAAATGTGTTTTAAGATGTTCTTCTTAATTTTTATTCCTTTACTGTCTCCTTTTCCCCAATGGAAAAATCAAAATCATTCGAAAACACAATGAAGAATTAAGCTACTTTAAAAAAAATACTTATTAGCTCTCTTGGGGAAAATGCACAATAATATAAAATATTTTAACATTATTTTTCTATATTGTGGATAATAACTGTTCTCTGCACCTTCCTTTGCAGCCTGTGGTGGGACATACAACTCGTCCACTGGAACCATCAAGAGTCCTTCCTACCCAGATAACTACCCAAACAATATCTACTGTCTGTATAACATCTCCGTTAGGAATGACAGAGTGGTTCTACTCAAGTATGTGAGACAAATTTGCTTTTTTAAGAAAGAAAAACCTTTCAGCTTTACTCGCAGAAACGCTATTCCTTTGCTCACAGAGAGCATTGATTCTTTCCTTCAGTAATCTAGAGGAAGGAAGAGGGAAATTCCTTCATGGCAGGAAAATCAGGAAATTCTCCTCTCCCCCACCATGCAAGCCTATAATAATTAAAGGGAAAACAAGTTTCCCACTCATTAAAAACAATTGTTATGACTCGTCAGCAGTGAAAAAGTTTCATAAAATGGGTTATCAGGTTCTAAGCCCTTCTTGAAATCAGTGAGGGTAGGAAGGGCTAGAGAAAGCAATTACCATTTGTTGGGCATTTAGTATACATTGGAAACTCTGATGAACACCTTCCTTTTGTGTCTTCTATTATTCTTAAACAACCCTGTGAGATGTACATGTATCTCACATTTTTACCAATGAGAAAACCGAGGCTCAGAAAGGGTCACATAACTTTCTAAAGTAATACTTACATGACAAATCAAAATCTCAGTCTATGTCAGATGTCCTCCAAACACCATGTCCTTAGTATTCCCCCATGCTGTCTCTCAAAGATAAATTCTCTGCTAAGAAATGGTTTTTCAGCCATACATCAGAACACCTGTAAACTGGTTCTGTAATAGACACATTGATTGCATCATTAGTAAATCCCCCTTCTCATTCTGTGTGATCGTACGAAGACGGATGAAGGGGCTGAGGCTCCTTATTCTCCAGGGGGTTAAAGTTCAAGACCGCTTTTACCTAAACTGGCATAGTTCTAAACCTTATGTCTCAGTGACACACAGTACTTGGGAATGAATTGGGGTAGGGATGTAAATTTCCTGTCACAGCAATCACGTAAGACCCAGAAGAGTTTTGTTCATTGTTTTCTCCCACTAGTTTTATATGTTTGTATCTTTTATAAGAGCATGTTCTGTCATAGTCCTGCTTTTAAAATGATCCCAATAATAACTTCATTTTGTTCAGCACCCACCATGTGCCCGATACCATAGTTTGGTTTTCACATATTATTGCACTTAAGTTTGCTGTGAATTGCATTTTAAAGGAGAAAAATGCGACTGTCAGCACAAGGATGAAGCTATAATTCTAAACCCAGCGTTTCTTCCGCTCTGTTATCCTAACATTCTTCTCACAAGTAACGAACAGGGTAATAGTACCACTTCATCTCACAAAATAACAAGGGAAGAACAAGTGCCGTATTTTGGAGTGATAAATTAGTTCAGCTTGTCAGAAAATGATCTCAAGTGGACTTTAATACATCTTAGAATGTCAATTTGTTGATGTGTTGGACTGTATATTACTCATCTTTACATGCTCAGCTCCTACTGAAGTTTTTGGCATATTGTATGTAGTTATTCAGGATATCTAGGCTACACTTTTGAACTCATCTCAAGTGGTGTCTCACATATATTGCATACCAAGGAAAGCTTAGATGCTCTGCTTTCAGTTTTTGCCTTATTTTTTTTTCTTACAAGAACTGAGGAATTTAATAGGCATTCAAAAGAGAACATCGGTATTAATAAGATACACTTCACAGGTTCAGTTATTTTGATGTGGCTCCCTCCAACTTGTGCTCCAATGACTTCGTGGCAGTTTATGATGGTTCTAACATCAGCAGTCCCCTTCTTGGCAAATTCTGTGGCTCTAAGCTTCCGCCAGTTATTAAGAGCAGCAACAGTAGCATGCTTCTGGTGTTCAAGACGGACACTCTTCTAACAGCGAAAGGCTGGAGGGCAGTTTTCCGGCAGACATTAGGTAAGAATTTGGATCTTGAAAATCTTTTCACATGACTGTTACCCTTCTACTTCATTTAATTTTTTTCCCCACTTGACCAAAGTGTCATTTCATTTGAGCATAGAAGCATATGCCATATTAAGTCTTGATTTTAAAAATTATGTATGATTCGTTTTGGTTAAAAAAAAAAGTTATCCAGCACACATATCTCTTCAGTATACAAAGATGAGTGCAAAAGCAGTTGATGTTTAGGCTCAGCCACTCACCAGTGGGACCTGAGCCTCACTTTATGCCAACAGAAATGATAGAAATGGAACCTAAAGTCAGGTAAGCACCAGGCCTATATAAAGGCCCCATGAACAATGTGAAATTTATCCTTAAAGTGATGAAGAGTCTTGGAGAATTTCAAATAAAGACTTCATGGCCAAACTGGACTACGAAAACGTAGGGCTAAAGAACCCCATAAGTCAAGAAAGAAGGAGCTTTAAAAAAGTAAAAGAAAGAAGAAGCTTATTAAAGATGGAAAATGCTCAAGGCTCAAAGTAACAAAAGAGAGAATGGAGGTAGAGGAAAAAATGGAAACCTCAGTTATTTAGAAGGTAGGATTCATTGGAAGTAAAACCTTTGAAACTTACTTGATGACATATTACATAAGAATATAAGTGGAGGATCAGGTCCTATGGGTAACTTGTTGGCCAGTGGAAACTTAGTTTAAGGTAGGGCGTAGTTAATACAAAATGGTAGTTGGGCGTGGTGGCACATGCCTGTAATCCCAGCACTCGGGAGGCTGAGGCAGGAGGATCATTGCAAGTTTGAGACCAGCCTGGACTACAAAGTAAGTTCAAGCCCAGCCTGAACTGCATAGTGACACCCTGTCTCAAGACACACACACACACACACAAAATGGTGTAGTTAACACAAACAGGAGAGATGTTATAGTTTCTGGCGTTTTGAGTTGGAGGGCAAGTCCAATATTGCAGTGGAGATAGCTACAAGAAAGTTGAAGTTTTAGAAGCAGTTTGGGCAAGAAAGAATAGTGGCAAATAAAGCTAGGCATGAATTTAAATTGAAAATAACTAGTTTATTCCTAGTGCATGGGAGAGATAATTATCTATATAAAATTAGCTCAGAAGTTCAAATCATTTAAAATAAAAGATAATCAGTTCTCTGTTTAATTATACTAATAGCATCAATGGCATAATTTATATTTTACTCCAGAAGATGTTTCAGTTCCTCCATTTGAATACTGATGTAATTAATGTTCTAAAACTCCACAGCTCCCCAAACAAATTTCATAGGCTGTGAAGATTCAGAAAGACTTGAGCACTTTCCTACAGTAATAATCCTGACTCGCTTTTCTAAGTCTTTTTCTCTGTACCCCATGGTGTGAATAATTTTGATCTCCCTGAGACAAAAGCAGAGCTTAGCTGAGACTTCTTTGCATTTGACATGTTATCTTTTGTGCATTCCTTGAAGAAGTAATTAGACATGTGTGTTTCAAAGGCTCCCCATAAACTTCAGACACCTTGACAACTGTATCAGAAAATCACTTCACCACCTACCGTCCTTAGCTGTCTCAACAATAACTTGAAAGTGAGTCTTATGGATTCAGAGAATGTGTAGCCTAAATAAAATGGTGTAGTTTGTACAAAACACAGAAGACCATTTTGAAAGAAAAATGAATTTTTCTTCAGAAATTTTTTTTGGCATGAAAAAACTCATACATTCTTGCCTTTAGCACAGACTTTAGGATCAAATGATATGTTTGCATTTGTTCTGCTACTTTCTTTCACGTTTTCTTGGCCTAATCTGTGCTCCCATGACTGTTGGAATAGTTGCCTTGAAACTCTCCACAGCACTGCTCTCTGCATGAGACTCCAAGTTGGCCAGGATTTCTGAGCCTTATTAGATTACTATGGCTTCCTGAGTTACAAAGGGGACATTTCTAGACTTACTGTGATTTTACCGAACTGAAGAAACACAGAAGGAAAAACTGTACACTGTCAGAGGCATTATTCCTGCATGAGTCATTGAACACTTACAGTAAATTACTATTTTCTTCTGGTCTCAGTAGAGAAAAGGTTCAAGTGGAGCGTGCAGAAATACAGTTTCATTGCTTGCCAGCCTTGTGCTAGTACTGTGTTTCATGAGGAAAACTTTTGCCTCCTTATCTTCTATAAAAGTGCAGTTAGCCACTTGGAAAGATTTAAATAACTTTATCTGATCTTTCATGATAAGTTTTTATTGAAAACCTACATACTACAATTTCATTTTGGGTTTTATGAAGTTTTCAAGCCCACACATGTAAGTTTGTTGATTATTCTAAATAACTTTTAAATTTGTTTTGTTGTCCTTGTTTGTGGTGAGGAAAAGAGAAACAACAACAGAAGTAGCTTTAATTCTAGGGATTATGGAAATCTCTTGGTTGCAGATCTGGATTTTTGTAAATTTAGAGTTGGCTAGTGGCGGTACATCACCTATCTCTGTCTCATCCTTTGAAACCTGCCCTGCCTTTCCTATACGGTGAGGAAAAGTGAATTTGTGGACCGGCAATGAATTTTCATTTCTGAGGTTTAAGTCTGCCTAGAAAACAACATTTTCACTGAATAATAATTGGTGTGAAGAAGATATTTTTGTTGAGTTTTATGTTAACCAAATCCCTAAATAGAGTTTTTCAACTTTTCTGCTTAGATGATACTCCTGACAATAATTTATGTACATCTGCGTTAATTTTTCAGAATTTGGTAGATTCTGTTTTACATAATTATGTGATTATTTCCCATAACTAGATAAATTCTTCTTATGCATCTGTTACATTTGTATTGCTGGTGGATCTTAGAGTATTGAGGAAAAATATCCCCTGCTTGCTAATCATTAAATATGTAGTGAAGTTGGGTTTCTTCCTTTTATGAGATTTTTGCTGTTTGAGCCCAAGTGTGGGACATAAGTTGAGGGGAAAGCTATGCAAACAATACTTAAGAGCTAATATCGAACCATAAAGCTAAATTTGCCTTCTTGTGTTTCTCCTGCACTTCAACACTACACAGATAATTCATCCTAAATGACTGACAACCAGCAAATTGATCATACTGAGCTTCAGGGCTATCCAAAACTCTAAAATTATCTCTAAATCTGAGCATTTCTCTGGACCAGTTCATAGCTGTTTAATTAGATTTCCAGTGGTCCTGTGATCCCATAAAGTTTAAAAACCCCTTGGTTCTGTAGATTTGGCTGGAGCAACCTACTGTACAGGGCAGAATCAAAGTTTAGAAGAATCCTTGATTCTAGTAACTTCTGCTAATTTAGTTTTAGCCTTTTCTTTACTGGCAGGCTCTATTGTAGCTGTGACTCTACTTGTGTGCCACAGGTGAAACACTTCACATTTGCAAATGTGTTTTTAAGCATCGCAGCCTCAATTTCTTGTTACTACATTGGTCTCCTGCCAGAGTGCCACTCAATTAGTCTTTTCATGATGCACATTACTGTGTAGTGTCTTTGTCATTTCATTTTTCTCTAAAATGATGTATCCTGTAGCACTTCAGCAAAATTTTGGTGTCCAAAATTGCATTTGGCCCAGATATATTTTTAAGGATTTAAAAAACAAAATTAAAAAATCAGTGAGCTGCCCAGGAGACAGTGAGGAGTGCCCCCTGCAGGAATTCACATCCCGGAGGGACCAGGACCTACCCCTGGAGGAGACGCCAGTATCAGGGATGTGTGACCTCAGTGACGAAGCCTTAACCCAAAGCCCTCAGCTCCTGTTAGCCGCAGTCTACATGCCGAGGATGAGGGTGTCTATCTTCCACCACTCAGGACATTTGTCACACTGAGAATGAGTCAAGTAGCATTAAGGTGAAACTTAGAACCTTTGCGGTGAAACAAAAGCAAAAATATCAAAGCACATGTCTAACGGGGCAGAATTAATCACAATCTAACAGAGGTAGAAATATAACCATTTGGGAAGACATGTAGACCAGGTTTTAGATGGTTGTGATCTAACTCATTGATTATGTCACTATGTGGTGATACGGCTTTTAAAAAGCCCTGTAACATTTTTGAGCTCATTTTTATCCACCAGCACAGATTCATTTGAAGTATTACCACTTTCTATCTTTTAAGAATCTGATAAGGATGAAATAGGTAATTCTGACAAAGTACCTTGGCTGTCAAAGAGGAAGATTATTTATTGGAAAGTAATAATAAAGTCCCAAATGTTTTATAAGGCTCTAAGGCACCCCCCCAAAGGCAGAGGGTAGCTGAGGGGTGGTGGTTGTAGAGACCATCAATCATTCATTCTCCTCAAGAGCATTTCAGGCTACAGTGATTTTTTCTTCTTTCTCACTTTACACTTTGCCCTGATACCTAACCATTAAGCACCAAAGTATGTTTTAAAACTTAGATCTAAAATCAAAAGCTAAATGCTAATTAAATCTTAAAGCTCTATAGATGCACAGCACATAGTTCTTACTCCATCAATATTGCCTTGTGAGTCAATTAAAAAAATAAATGAATTAAGTATGTCTACTTCAAAATTATATTTTATTATAAGGTATGTTGTATATTTTATAACAGTTATATTTATATATTCTATTATATTATATCCAGGTCCAACTCATTCTCAAAATTTGATCACAGTTCATATAGTAGAGCTCTTTCATAAGGAAGGAAATTGGATAGCTTTCATCCAGTCCAAGAGTACTGGATCAGACTCAGTATTTGAGTCACATGTGTTTTTAGTCTTTGGATTATTTCCTGTCACTTTAACTTTGGAAAATATCTCTCTAACATAATAAAGGGAGAAAGTTGGAGTGGTGGGTGTAAATCGAGGGAGTTAAACAGGTTCACTTATGAAGATACAGTGTAAGAAAAGCTAAAGAGCATGTGGCCACAAAGTTGGAAAATATGTTCTCTGCAATGCAAAAAAATCTAACCTGTCATTTTAGACCAGCTTCCAGTTACATTCAAATTTCAGTTTTAGCATTAAGTTTAAACTTTGAGAGGAATTCTGAAATTCTGTAGCTAAACAAGAAAAAAGTAAACTTGAAAACATTCAACAACATTCGAGAAAATGTATGTCTGTAGACATCTCTTAGTAACCTGCTATGAACTGCAAAGCCCCAAGACTTTTAAAAGTACAAATGCAATAAGATAACTGAATTATCACTTGAATAATTTGTTAAATCACTGCTCACATAACTCTTAAGTTAGCATTAGTAAGAGTACTAGTCGAAAGCAATGAGGGAATGTTATTTGTCTGCTTTCCTAATGCTATTTGCTTTCTCTTATGAAGTCTGACAATGAGATGAACTGAAACCATAAACCCATTTAAAGAAAACTGGACTAAGCTTATTTCCGCCCTTTTATAGCCTTGTAACTTTCACTGTTGATTAGACTTCCCTTGGGCCAATGATGTCAAAGAGAAGGTTATCTGCAGGTTATTCTTTGTGGAATTTATTGAAAAGGGTTTTTTGCTCAGTTTAGAATGTGGGAATGGGATAAAGAAAGCAACAAACACTTAGTTTACCAAAACCTTACAAAAGGAAGTAGACTGGAGTTAAATTCCAAATCAGCCAGAAGAAAGGAAAGGTTTTTAATAAACATACTGTAATATCAGATTCTATGTCCCCTAGAAAGACCAGATTGCTGCCCTCGGTCTGGGAAGGTCGGGCTGTCCTTGGGAAAATAAGCCAGATGGTATTGTGGAAACCAAGCTAAGTGATAAAATTGAGTTAACAGCAAAATATAAGATAACACTTTGAAAAACACTCTAGTGAACAGGAGCTGAGAAGCAGTTATTCTGCAGAACCTAAGCCACACCAGTCCTTCTCAAAATGCAATCCAGTTTTGTCTGGAAAAACTGGGTGTTTGGGGGTTAAATTTTTTGTAAATGTAAAATCATGTTTTTTACTCAGACTAGCTTGGCATTGATGTAGTATTCCCAGAAACATGAAAATGTAATACATTCAGTCAGCAAAATAAAAACCTTAAAACACTCTTTGGTAATAGTGGAATTGTTCAGAAATTAAACAAGAGTAACATTATGGGACTCTATTCTTCTCTTTGTTCTACATGAAGCCTGTTAACTTTGTGTGGTAGCTTTATATTCTGCTCACTGTCAAGCAAAGACTGGTCACCAAATCCCAGGACACAGTAATAATGAATACCTGTCACCTACCATATATTCCCTGCCAGATGTAGCACAAGCGTCTAACCCTTACAACTACCCACATGAGGCAGAAGTTGACCGTTTTACATAGGAAGAAATAAAAATTTGAGATATGAAGTAGTTTGTTTGTGGTCAAAGGATTTGGAAGAGATAAAAAAAATATGCCTTAAACTAGGTTTGACTGTCTCCCACACTCACACTTTTCCTTATCAGCCTATATTGTCTTCAGAGCAATTGATAACATATGCAGGGATGAGAAAAGACCATGGGAATGAGTTCCTGAAACACGAGTTACAGCTTCTCTTTCCATTCAGAGTACAGCTGCTTCTCTCCATGTTCATCATCTTACTGGACACTGCCTGTTTTGTAAGCGCAGCACAGTGATTTATACTGAGTCCTCATGGCATAGTTAAACTATTACTATAGCATTTAGTATGTTGCCTCCTTTCAGTAAAACAAAAGGAAAAACACTCTGGAAAGCTGAAATAGGAGCATCGTGATCGTGAGTTCAAACCCATCTTGGGCACCTTAGCAACTTAGTGAGAAGCAAGATCTCATCTCAAAATAAAAAGTAAAAAGACTGAAAATATAGCTCATTACAAAAGGCCTGGGTTCAATGACCAGTACAAAAAAAAAACATAAATTATACTGTTTATTATAGAAAAATTGTATATTTATAGTACATGCTCTATTTATAATATGAACAGTATATAACCTTTTACTATTGTACATTCACATATTTTATAAAGCATTTGCACACATACGGTATATTTGATTATTAAACATTTAAATAAATAGTAAGCTTATACATATATAGATTCATAATTTATATATTATAGTACTATAAATATATATTTATAAATAGAATAAATATATAGTGTGCACATACATGCATATAAGTGCGATAAAAGCCTGTTATCATCATGGTGTTGTTGACAAACGAATGACACATCTGTCTTGCTGGCTTTTTGTGGCATAGTGGTAAAGAGGTAGTACAACTATGGGGAGCAACTATGGGGAGTATAATTGGATTGGAATATAAGGGTAATGAGCGTCTGCATAGCAAAAAAAAAAATCTAGAGCTCCAAATTATCACCTCCAACATAGCAAAATTTCTTATCGTGGGTTTATAGCATAACAAACAACTTATTCGAACTGTATGATCCTGATTGATGTACGAGTCATGTAGTTCCAACTGCAAATTGGGGAACTGAGTCACAAAGAAATCAAATGACTTTTCAGAGTCATTTAGCAATTCCTGAGATGTGGGAAAATAATCCCTATCCCTGTTAAGTAGTACTACCACCAGAGTAATAACAATTTAAGTATCAAGCCAGGGATCTAGCTCAGTGGCCTAAGTGCCTGCCTGGCAAGCATGAGGTCATGAGTTCAATCCCCAGTGCTGCAAAAAAAAAAAAAAAATTTAAATATCACTAACACAGTGTGCAAGCACATTAATAGCAATGATAAAACAGTTCCCTTTCCTTGTTTAAATTATTTAAAAATATTGAATACTTGGACTATTTTTTTAAATTCCACTTCTTTTATATTTAAAAATATAAAATATGTGACAACTAAGACATGACTATAGTTAAAACTGTATTGTCAAAATGTTGAGTAACTTGATTTTGCAATTGTCAATATTGAGCAAAGTCAGATTTCTTTTAAGTGGTGTTACTCCATATTAGTGTCACACAAATTTTATAAATTAATGAAATCTAATACTCAGGATTAAAATTTCTTAAGTAACAGGCTTAATATCTTTTATTGTCAGAAATTTTTAGCTAAAGAAGTTCTTTCTATTAGAAAGCTACCCCCTTGGACAGTGTTTCAATGTTTTTGATGAAACTTTTGTTGTTATTCCACTGAATTCCTACCTAATGGATCAAATATGCCATTAAGGCCAAATAAATTGGCTTTCAAAATAGGCTAATATGTAGACACCAAAAAACCACTTTGTTTAGCCAGGCATGGTGGCACATGCCTATAATCCCAGCACTTGAGAGACTGAGGCAGAGGGATCGCCATGAGTTCAAAGCCTGGGCTACATAGTGAGTCCAGGTCAGCCTAACCTACATAGCAAGACTATGTCTCAAAAAAAAAGCATTTTGTTTATGTCTGTCTGTCTCTATAAAAATATATTGCTATCAAAAACTACTATAAATATTCAAATTCTTAAAAATTTATTATAGTAAAAAACACATCACCAATAATCCCCCTCAAAATATCCTTGGTTACAACAATTTATCCCATTGTTTTTGCCATTTTCTGATGCAGTTCTGGAAGTTCTTTTAGTGAATGTCTTTAGTAGCACTGTTGTGGCTGCCTTGTTGTTCTGAACTCATTCAAAATCTTTACCTTTCATGACCATCTTGACTTTGGGAAAGACGCAGAGTTGCACAATGCCAGGTCCAGTGAATATGATAAGCGAGGAGACGTGGTAATGCTTTCACCAGCCTGCCTTTCCTCTGAATGGCAGTCAGCAGCAACATTCACTCTGTTCTTTTCATCACACCTTGTATGTTTATATACAGAAGCATATGCACGCATACATACACATACACACATATGTGTGCTTAGAATATAGCAACTTTATAAGGCAGAAGTAGATTTAATTACAAGAATTCCTCTTACAAATGCAGACTAGAAAACAAAGATTCATCTAATAAGAACTGTTTGTGTTTCTTATTTATTCCTTCACTGTTTATTGAAAAATATTCAACAGCAATGAGTCTTTCTTTGAGGATGTGCAGGTGAATCCATCAAGGTCCAAATCCTTAATAAGCAAACTCAAGAAAAGATGTCAAGCAGTAATTGTAAATTTAGTTTTAAAAAGAGACTTTTAATAGAATCGTGTGCAAGGTACAAGAAGCCCAAAGATAATGTGAGTCTTGATTTCACTGAATTTAATATCATGGTAATTTGGAGCATCAGCTCATTGAATTGCTTTTGGCACGTTGGTAAAAAACAAATAAGGTGGGAATTTCTGTCTAGGTCTGTTTCTGGGTTCTCTATTCGGTTTCACTGATCTGTAGACGTTAACTTTCCACCACCATCATGAGGTCTTGATTACCATAGCTGTAGAATAAGCCTTACTCTCAGGTAGAGTGAGTCTCTCACATTATTTTTGGTTGTCAAGATTGCTTTAGTTATTTGAAGTCCTGCACTATTCCACATACATGTTTAAATAACCATTTTATGCTGTGGTTTTGATAGGCATCCCACTAAACTCATGCATCAATTTGGAGAGAATAGAAAAATTTCCTGTGCTGAGTTTTCCAATCCATGGACACATATGTCTGTCAATTTGCTTTCATCTTCTGCTGTGTTTTTCATCATTTTGTAATTTTCGGTACATTTATCCTCTATAAGTTTCCTTAAATATATACCTAAGTATTGGATTATAGCTGGCATGATGTTTTCAATTTTGCTATCCACATGTTCATTGTATTGTTATTGATTTTTATATATTGTCTTCTATCCTGAGGTTTTACAGAATTCATTCATTACTCCTAAGAATATTTCTATAAATTCCTTGGGATTTTCTACATGGATAATTCATTTGCAGTTAGTGGCAATGTTATTTCTTCCTTTCCAGTTTTTTCTTCCTTCCTTTATATTATTTTTTTCTTGGCCATTACTTGCAAGACTTCTAATACTATGCTGACTCAGAGTGGTAAGAAAGAAATATCTTTACCTTGTTCCTAATCTTAGGGTGAGAGTCTTTAGTTTTTCACCATTAAGTATAATTTTAGCTGTAAGTTTTTACAGATGCACTTATCAAATTAAAAAATTTTTCATCTATTTCTGAATTACTGAAAGATTTTATCATGAATGTGTGTTGGATTTGTTAAATCCTTTTTAGCATGGACTGACATGCCTCAATTTGGAAATAATAGACAACTTTTTGCTTAATCATCTTTTAATCATTTGTTTTAATTATTTTTTTTTAATTTTCAAAGATAGAATGATTCTCATTAAATTCCCTGGGACTAATTCCATACATAAGATGTTTTCAGTGATGTGTAAATAACACAAAATAAAAGAAAATAATAAAACTGTTCTTTTCCTAAATTGCTTATGCAGTTGCTCGTTGACCTGCAGTGGGTTTATATCCCAGCTCAGCAAGCTGGTGTACTGTAGTGCGGCTTATCAGTTCTTCACCCTTGTGATAGTGTGGATGACTAGGAGTAGAGCCAGCATAAGGAGAGAGGAGTGTATAGCACAAATCAGTGGCCCAGGAAAAATTTTCAAGTATGAATACTACTGAAAGTAGATAGCTTTTACTCCAACATAAAGTCCAAAAGTGGGAAAATGGACCCTTGTAAATCAGGTACCTGTACTTTCTGTTGTTCTTTCTTCTCTCCAATATCACCATTGATTAGCTGCTGAAATTAACTTTTTTTAGTAACTTAAATTTCTTTTAATATTTGAACAGTGTGTTCCCCAAATATTACCAACCTAAATGCACATTCTAAGTTAAATTAGGGTGGGTTTCAAATTAGGGTATCTAAAGTGAGGCAAATTTTGTGACGTTACTAAAAACAAACAAAAGAAAGAAATAACATAGAGTATTATAAACATCATTAAATTTTTTTCTTGTATGACATATTTTTCCAAAAATATTGCACATATTTGAGGCTAGGTAGAATAATAAATTCTGCCTTTGGAGAAAGAGACAAAACAAGTTCTTTATTAAAACTAGTTGAATTTTTAAAATGAATTCCCTGCTTTGAAGCAACCGTATATTACAGCATTGAAAGTCACAGTAAGGTTAATTGGAAACAAGGATTATGAAGGTCTATCCCTGCGTTGCTGAGAGGTTACAATGAAGCACCATGGTGTGCCCCATTTTCCTAATGCCCGAGCTCTAAGTGTTTGCACTATGCTTCCTGGGCCTTTCTGCTGCCTCCTCAACTGAAGTCATAGGTGTCACTGTCTCTCTATAGGTTCAGCTAGCCATCAGTCACCTACATAGTACTGATCTGGAGACATATGGAGATGTTATCCCAAAAAGCTCAGTAAAACATCAGCCACATGCAGTGCCAGCCACAAAAATGTCAATTCTCAAAATAACTTCACTAAAGCTTTCAGGATGTTTTCTTTTAGATAATACTTCTTCTGCCTTTATCAGATTAGGGCTGAGTTGAGCTTCACTCTGAAGTTTAATCATTGAAAGGAAATAATTTAGGATTCAGTTACTGATTTTTAATTAAGTAGATCAGGGCCCAGATCTCACTACTTACTTTGGGTTTATATTTCCAGTAGTTCTCTAGCCAAAACATTTTCTTTCTCTAAAGAAAAAGCTCTTTGGAGTGAAATGTTTCCAAGCTTAAGAAGGTTAGAGTGACATTTGTTTTCGGGCACAAGGTGCGTCACTAAAGACAGCCTGTGTCACACCCTGACTGATGAAGCAGGCGCTGATGGATGAGTCTTGTATGGATGGTAGAAAACTGTATAGTGAGAGGGAAGATGATGGATTTATGGTGCCCAATATATTAAGGTTAAAATGTGTTGTACTGTTAAAAAGGGCAGTTTCCAAATATCAGTACATATATAGAATACACATATACACATATATACACAC
>RJWT010022241.1:0-17264 GCA_004365215.1 Cuniculus paca
GTAATTGCTAAAGTCACCACTTGCTGCCTATTTTCCAAGGGCAGGCTCCTCTAATCATTTAACTAACCATCAAGAGGGAAAATATAAAAACCGTAAACTGAAAATACTAAAAACAGGAAAACAGGAACACCCAAACAGAGGAAAAATCTAGACAGACTACCTCCTCCTTAAACAAGTTATCAAAGCATAGAAAATGCAAGTAGAAAATGTCTTGAGTTTTGAGTGATTTCCCCAATGTCTGATGGAAGGTTTAGGACTTTCCCAGAAATTAGAAAAGGAAGTTGCAAAATGGTTGACCATGAGGCTTTTCCAAGTACAAAACCACACAAAAAATTGAAAAAGAAAAGTCACAAATTCAGTTGCAAACACCACTGCTTGATAGCACTGTGTGTGCAGAGGATTCATCCCTCACCCACTTAAGCAAAATGAAGAGCTGAGCTAAACCAGCGGACCCTAATGCACCCCAACGTATTGCCCAGTAAGCATTTTGGGGGCTGAAATTCATATCCTAGGGAGTGAGCTGAGGATTTTTAAATGGCACAGGAGGAAAGTTACAAGATAGAAGAGAATTTGGAAACTATTTTTTAAATGAGAAGATGGGGTTCAGGGCACAGTGTCCCCAGAATATGGCACGCTGGCCCTTGAGGAAACAGCCAAATCAGGAAGGCACTGTCTGAACTTCTCTGAAGCTGGTCCTGGCTCCTCACCAGGAGGAGAGAGCCTGTTCTGCTCCACCAACACTGGACGCCTGGTGAGGGTTCCCAGTTTATCACCTTTGGGTCAGTCCTCTGCCCAGCCCTGCCTCTCGCCACCGTTCCACCTTCGGCAAACCCGAGCATAAGCAGGCCTGTGTCCCCATGCTTTGATGGGGCTCCCAGGCCGTGTGAGCTTCATCAAAGGGACTTGCCAGCTCTTCTCTTGCTCATCTGTCTGTGTTTGACATGGAGGTCACTGCCACGCACACACTGGTGAGTGGGAGCGAAATCTTCTCTCCCCTCCAGGGAAAACTGAGACTGCGAGTATATTCATCTGGCAGTGGCTTGGCTGCATAGAGGTGACTCCCAGGTGAAAGGTGATAGCCTTTGAGGAGAAAGGAAAGTCGTGTGCAGAGGTTCAGCCTAAATGGAACTGGGAGGACCTGGGACGAATGCACCATGACCCCCATCAGTCTCAGGCTTCTGTCCAGCATTGCCTGCAGGCTGCCTGTCTACCCTACCCTGTTCCCTCTCCCAAGCACAGAGAGGCTGTGACACGAAGGGGTTACCTGAAGCTCAAAGACAGCAACAACGGCTGGAAAAGGAAGACCCGTGAGGCGCAAAAGCCAAACACCTCCTGGTAATTACGAGAATGGAAATGCACTAATTTTAGGCAAATCATTAGTGAAAATTGTGTAACCACATTGCAACCTTTCTTTCAGGCATATAATTATAAAACGTGCCTTAGTCTTTCTTTTTAAAGAATGTGTCATTTTAAAATTCAGGTTTGTCTTTTCCTTAAAGATTCATACATTAATTTGATCTACAGCAACACTAAGTACCACTTCTTCAGAAAAGCAAATTATACCATGGGAAAAGTGCTTAACTAGAGCTTCTGTTCTGTTCTTTGCGGGGGTGGCGGCCTTTCTAGATTATAGGCCTCACGACTCTGCCTCATCATCTCTGCTGAGGATGTGTCCCACCTCTGTGCCTCTCAGTAAAAATAGCTCCTCAGTGGCCCTACCAGGCGGTGCTTCATGGTGCACTGTGCAGAACGAACTGCGAGCCTGGCCATGTGCTTGACTTCGTGATCGTCTGGGCCACTCGACAACAGCGTTTGCTCTTGATGATGAAGATAATAATAAAAGGAGGGGAAAACCCAAGTGACTTCAAATAAGCCCAGACTTCAAAAGTTGAAGAACGTAGAGGCTGCCAATTTGAGTTAAGAATCTTTTGTGGGTTGAGCGTGACTTACGAACGCCCCGCCTCTGCCTTTACCAATAATGCCCTCAAAACAGAGAAGTCGAAACTATCGCTGGGAAATCGTAGGAAGAAAGGGACTGGTTCCATGTGGCCTAAAGAAGAAAAGGTGAAGGTTTTCTAACTATTTTCAGAAATGAAATGTGGAATGATGAGAGGGTCAATGGACCTGTGCTAGTAGGGATTCAGTAATAGTGTGAACTATTTCCATTAATGGTGAGAAGAAATGCGTTTAAACAAGCAGGAAGCTTGTTTCAGTGAAAACTACTGACAATATACAGGAAACTCCTCTCTGAATATTTTCAGGATGGAGTAGAAGGCAGGAGAACTGATTAATTTCATCTCAAGAGCACATCATATTGGAGCATGTTAAAGTTCATCTCACGCAGAATCACGCTGGTGGTAACCCTAGGCTTACGTGGAAGGAAAATAGCCGTGTTTGCCTATGTGCTCTCAAACCCATGCCTGTATATTACATAGCAAGGAGACAGAAGTGCTCTGTGGCTGTAGCTTCTCTTGCTGGCTCTGAGCAAGAGAAGATCGTGGAGGGGAAATGAGAATCCTGAGAAACTAGACAAGGCTGCGCGGGGCCACGGGCCATCTTGGAACCAAGGACACAGATGGCACCTGAGTCAAAGGAAGTGTCAGGACTCCACTTCCAGGGCCTGGGTTGCTCCATCAGTGGCGTAAGAACTTCTGGGTGCATTAGTTACATGCTGAAGATAAGCATTACCTGCCCTGACTCTTATACCATCCTCTCAGCCCATAGACTTGCCACCTGGTCCTCACCTCAAGGTGACGGTCCCTCCTTGCAAGACAGAAAGCATGAATTTTAGAGTTGGTTACTTACTATACTGAGTACTGAATGTGTGCGTGTGTCTGTGTGTCTCTGTGTGTGTCTTTGTGTATGTGTGTGTGTGTCTTTGTGTGTGTGTCTTTGTGTGTGTGTGTGTGTGTGTGTGTGTGTGTGTGTGTATACTCCCCTCAAACCTTTTCTCTTTACCTGTGGTTACCAGACTTTCTAAAACTCTGGGAGAAAAAGACTGTTTGACGAGAACTTACCACTATCCTCTCTTTTAGAAAGATCACCATGAAAGCCTGTCACTCCAGCAAAGTTAAGTTTCTTACATTTACTGAAGTAAAGGAAAACAGCCTCAAAAGAAAACACTGAGACTGGTTACCTATGGAATTTTAGAGCTCTGGCCAGGTGACTATCAAGGCATGTCTCACAAAGCTGGAAACGGGTTGCGACTGGGGAGTTTGTGACCAAGTCAGTGGAAGTGCGGGGGACCCAGAGGCAAGGGCATTAGCGCCTCTCTTGATGAACAGCTCTGAGAAGTAAGCTGTTGGGTTAGCACTGCAGGCTGGGTTCCCCATGAGGGAGGCTCTGGGGTGCTTCAGGGTTCACAGTGGTTATTAGGTGTGCAGAGTTGATGGGAAGCGAGCCAAACTGGCCAGGGGGGAGAAGTCAGGCAGTGATGCAGGCTCCACAGTCTTGGTCAACCTCCATGGAAGCTCTCGGTTTGAAACGAACCCTCAGAAATGCTCCACATTATGATTTCACTAGACATGAACTGCTCCTAGAAGGAAGTGACTCCAACAAGGAATCTTCTGCAGTTGAGCTATGCCTGAAGGGAATGACAGATACAGGCTTTCTCCGACAGAATTCCCAACAGCCGGGGCAGAAAAGGGACCTGGGCAGGATGATCCATGCCTCATCATCTGTGAACATGATTTCCTGAGAAACCAGCTGTTACTGTGGCTCGGTCTCTGCATTGTTTAGGAGAGAAAGAAGAAACACTTCTTGGTCGCATGTTTAACAAGGAACTAAGATGCTTTCAGCACTCACCACAAGTTTAACTTCTCTTCTCTCAGACCTAAGTTTATCTGCATCCAGGGAAAGTGCCCTTCCATGCATCAGTTGTAATCTGTACCCATCTGCCCTCAAGTCTCATCTTCCATTCAGCTCTGACAAGTGCCTTCCCCTTATTCAATGCCCACTCCATTGCCCCTTGCCCCTGGTAACATCGTCTCTTATCTAAAACCTTCAAGTTAAGATAATAAATTGATTCCTTTTACCATTAATTGCTTTCATTTCAAACGTAAGAGGGTTCACTGGTCCCACTTTGGACACCAGAGCTCCCAATTCCAACTTTGCTCTGTTGCTGAAACTGCCTTCTATTGAGTCTCCTTTGATGCTGTTGAATTTGCCCAATAGTGAGCACCTTCATCTTAAAATTCACTCTTTTCTTGGCTTCTTGTGTCCTGCAGGTTTCCTTTCTGACTGAGAGTTCTTTCTTCATCGTGATGTCTTTCCTTCCTAATTGTCTCTGTCAAAATGAAGGTGTTTCTCACTTCTGTTCCCCCATCTATCTGTAGTAGTCACGGTGCTCTACTCAAATAAATAGCACCTCTGTATGAATAATTCATCCCTGACTTCTTTCAATATACAATTGCCAGCTAGACATCTCTGAGTGATCAATTTTTCACTACTTCAATCCCATCATTTCTAAAAGTAGACTCAATGTAACAAGACTTCAAGAGTAAACTTTCTGGATTTCCTATCTCTATCCCTTTGAGTGTCTCTGTGCTATAAAGAATGTGGTGCTACGTTGATCTAGTTTAGGCCAGGAAAATGGAAACCATGCCAGCTGTTTCAAAAGACTTTAATGAACGGATTAAGGTAGACAGGCATGGGGGGGGTGAAAAAGCAAAAGGAGTACTATAGAGACACAAAAATAGTAATCGTGGGCAATGGCTACTACTTGTACACTGGTGGAACACAAGGAAGAGGTAAGGGTCATTAGGATCTAGGGTCTCGGGTCAGCAAGAGGGAGAGGAACTGTCGAGCTGGTGCTGATCCCCCGGAGCTCAGAGAAGCAGCCCAGGGATGCCAACAGCAACACCTCTCAGGAAGATGCTGCTGCCTTGGAGGTTGCTTAGTTACGACTGGGTTCCAGGTTTGTGAGAACAAAGAGGAAATGAAAACCAACTGCTGTTGCCACAGTCAAAAGGTATTGTCACGATAACCCCAACAAGAACGGCAAGTGAAACGAGAATGCATCTGTTCCTTCACGCTGCTCCAGATCCCACTGGGAGCCGCTGGCAAAATTGAAATGTGGTTTAGAAATGTGATTTACAGAGTTCCATCTCCAGTGCCTCAGGGGAGGGACAGGAGAGTGAATTTGAAACTCAGAGGTAAGAGTTCAATACCCAGCCCTGGTACCATAACTTTCTAAGCCAGTGATCAGCAAACCACAACCCGAGAGCCAGATATTTTAATAAATAAGGGGCCTTTGGAATGTAGCCTGGCTCATATGTTTATATATTGCCTACTGGTACTCGCAGGCTGCGATGGATGGTAGGGTTCAAGAGTCACCACAGAGAGCATAGAACCCACAGAGCCTATGACCCTTTGGAGAAAAAGTTTGCCAGCTCTTGTGTTAAACTTCTGAGGCTGAACGACCTTATTATTTAAACTACTTTCTTTATCTTCAGTGTAGAATCACCTACCAAGTTTTATGGATTATGCCTTTAAAATACAATCATTCTTTCCTACCTCTGTTTCCTTGGTTATAAACACTCCTTCATATAGTTGCATGAACCAAAAATAGTCCTGGTCCTTGAATATGATGTGGAAAGAATTGCGGAGCATACACCTCATAGTGTCATAAGTAGCTGCATTTACTGCAGACCACCGGATGGTAGCAGCAGGAACAAGCGAAAGACAAAGGGAAAAAGGAGAAGAGGAATCCTTGATAACTCAGGCTGCTAATATTTAAAGGGTCAGACACCTCTAATCCAGGTGTCTCCCATTCTGTCTGTCCCTGGTGTCAATGATCTGTGACCTTGGGCAGACTTCCTAAGCTTAAATTAAACATGGATAATCATTAGGGTGAAGTTGTGTTCACAGCTGAATGAAGGGGAGGGTGTGGCTCCCTCAGTTTCCCTTTTTCTAACTGCACCAACCCCTCTTGACCATCTCCTCTCACCTGTCTTCAGCCTACTAACATACTGCTGCCAGATAAATCCTTGCAAAACTCACGTCTGGAAAAGTATTTCCATTGCTAAACTACTTCCAATGCTCCTCCCATTTGGAAAATAATCAATCAATCTAAAGCTCCTGCTTTTTTTCAGCCCATTGCATTTCTTGGCTCATTTTCTACCACTTTTGTGCATACTCAGGATACTGATTTCTGATGAACGCTCCTCTTCACTATCTGACTCCTCTGGTTTGAGAGACTTTTAAAAAACATAAACGACAGCAACGACTACAACTACTGTGAAGAGAAATAGACTCTCCATGGAAGACATAAAAATGAAGATCAAATGTTCATTACTATAAAGGCTAAAGTGGAATAGGAGTATGTGTCCTTCTGCCTGTTTTTCTGTCTCCCATTTCTACCTGTTAATCATTAAGAAAGCCCATCCAAAAGTTTTCCCTTGAATCTGCAAAGTAAAGCACCATTCACAATCCCTACCTCACCATGATAGAGAAAGTAATAGACATTAACATCCTAATGCTAGGAACTTTGTAACAGATCACCTTCATAAAAATGGGTAAACATGAACTAGGGAATATCTTCTGCTAGTTAGTATGAGTGGAGTAAGAAAAAAGATGGGCAAAAAGTGAGGAAGTTAAAGAGTTAGTTAAGAACTTTCACATATAAGAAAGGCTTCACGGGAGTTCTAGGGGGTGTTGTTTCCCACCATCTCTGTCATTCTTTCTCTTATACTTTGAGATTAGCTATGAAAATTATCAGACACCAGTGTGATTATCTTCTGCAAGACAACCTTTTTCTCACCTTCAAGGACTGCTTCCTTGGTCTACTCACTACTCTTGGTTTCCTCCTGTGATTACTGGCGGAACACATGAAATCGTTTCCAGGAAGTAAACTATACTAACTCCAAATCTGCACTATATGCTAGTGTGAAATTTGATCCCCCTTCTATTTCCCATCCCAAAGTATGCCCAACTATACCGTCCAATATAGCTTACAGGAAGATATGCAGTGTGAGTAACTGGTGACACTAACATATTCCATTAATACATTTCCAACAACATAAAGATGCCCAAAATTTCAATATAAACTTCCTCACATTGTGAAACTCCCCAGAAAAATTGAAGTCCAAAGATTAAATTCTCCTCCAGATTAAAGTCCAAATAATTCAACCTGCAAAAGAATTAACATCTTTAATTCTTTCTCCTCAAGTTATTCTACATCAGCTCAGCTAAAGGGCATAGGCTCAGATATCTGGTAAAGTGTCAGTTCATTCAACTGGGGCTATCTGGGATTTTTATGCTCACTTAAATGAGTATAATGTCTTTTGTTTTCCCACATTAATGAATTCAATGACACAAGAAAATTATCACTGCAGTAGCACTACACTCAGAAACTTTGAGATCAAGTTCTTAGGTCATTGCAGACAAAGCTATGAAATGGGCACAGTATTTAAGTCTAGATCCACATTAATGTGACCTAGGACCATAGCAGCAAATTTGGGGGTACAAGGGAAAAAGGGTAATCAGGGAGGAAAAGTCACAATATTAATCTGGCAAAGATGCCAGTCACTGAATTTGTGGCCATGATTTTTAACCCAGTGGAGAGGAATTAGTGAAAAATAGCAACACATCTGAGGGAAACCCAAGTGCACTCTATCCCTTTTCCCAGAGAGAGGTGCTGAAGACTTTAGGGTCTGTATAGAAAGTTCAGAAATTCAGCATTTACAGTACCAGCCACCAGGTCTTATTTCCATTTTCCCTTTAAATCTTCTACTTCTGGTGCTCTGGTGACATACTGAATACTGTACCTATGAAGACCAAAATCTCTACACCTTCTTCTGAAGAAGCATCCTCAGTCTTACAACACAATGGCTCTTCTCCCTCATGAAATAGAATTACACGGACCTGTGACACTGGTTTCCTAGAGAACATATATTACCCCACTCCTGGCACTTTTTTCCTGCTTTAGTCTCATCTTCAGCAGACTATTGAATTGAAGCCCCTACAGCACTATCAGAATATTTTCCTCCTACCAATCAAATGAGAGTTGATTTTTTGGCTTGTATCCTCAAAGGACTTACTGCCTTCCCTCAGCATTTGGATGTCCCAGGCTTTGAGTAGCATTGAATTCTGCTCCACAGTTTCCTGCAATAATAGGATATACAGTGATACTGCAGTTGTCAAACTCAATTCATTCCAAATTCATGTCCAAACACTGAAAAGTTCAAGAACTGAACATATTGTTCCCATAAAAAATGATGGAAAATCAAATAATTGGTTCTGAGGCCCCAACATTAACACTTATAAATTCATTTTTCCAAGATTTTAACAATGCTCACAGTTTCTTTCTCTGACCCTACCATGGTTCTCACAACTTTCCTCTTAGCTTTACTGCTGGTATCACTTTCTTTGCAGTCATGGCTACAATATTTTATGCAGATAAAGCACAAAAAGAAAACACTATGACAAATGTTTAATGCACTAAAGCAAGCACTGTATGCTGTCTGGGTAAGAGCAGTACTTAGACTGAAGCATCACCCCTTTGTGTCTGGAAAAACACAATGCATGACTCACTCTCAGCTTGCACTGGTGTTTTTAAGTAAGATATTTGGTTCAACTATCCAGCAAAGTTATAAACACCAGGCAGATATTTTTCAAACTTTGCTGTTGGACTAGTGAGCTTGGAGCCATTCAACAACTAAGGTATCATTATGGGGTAGTTTCTTTAGAAATGACTCACCAATCAAAAGTATTCCAGGTCCTTCTTGCCTTGAACCAAGAATTGGATGAGACAAGCCAAAAACAGTGGCAAAAGTTTATTTGGAAAGTGAGGGGTGAATGAGTATGGGAGGAATCAGCTCTGCAGAATGAACTTGGGCAGAACAAAAGAAAAAGAAGATAAAAGCAAGAATAAAAGTACATGCTGCATCTAGAAATGCAGGGTGAGCTATCATAGGGAGTTATAAGAGAGAGCTCACCATGTGTCTCATCTCTTTTATGCCATCCACATCTCGTGTGAGCTAGAGAGAAGTTCTCTGTATGTGATCCTGGTGCTATCCTGGAATCTCATGATTGACAGGTCCTGCTCATTTCACCAGCCAGTTTTGCCACGCTTTGTCTCCTACATCAGAATCACTATAAATCTAAAGGTTCATGAGATTTTTTTTTTCTGTTTTGTTACTTCTGTCAGAAAGGCTGATTTGTGATTCTAACAATTCAACCTGATGTTTAAGTGGATACTTTCTTCATGCATCATAAGTAGGGTTATGCTGATTTTTTGGACCTGAGTATGTTGTCTCCTTTTACCTTCTCTTAGCTTCTGAGCATGGATATCTTTGTTTGTGTGTTTTGACTGATATCAGACTCTGAACCAGAAAAACAAAGTCAGTTAAGTTGTTGGACTATGAACACCTCACTGCTCAACTCAGGTCCACGTTCACCTACCTTACCTGAATAATTCCACTCCCTGAAGATGTCTGCTCACCCAACCAAAACCTAACCAAGGTCACGATGAGACCTATAAGTGTCCCCCTGGTTCTCTTTTATAACCCTCACCTTGCCAGCTCCTTCTTTAGAATCCTAATTTTACAATCCTGATGTGTGATGCCTGATCATACCCATACTAATTGTGCTGCCTCAAAATTCACCAACTAGTTGTTTTGATATTTTATCCTGATATTTTAGGCCCTCAACTCTTAAACACAGGATGTGATTGACAAATACAATAAATATTTAGATCTTTGTAAAGATTTATTATCGTAAAATACATATCATCATTAACTCCCCCTTCAAAATACTCCTCCTCGCTTCAGTTCTAGAAGTCCTCTTTTGTGTATCTTTAGTTGTGCTGTCATGACTGCCTTGATGTCCTGAATCAATTGAGAACATTTACCTTTGGAGGATATTTTGACTTTGGGAAAGAGCCAGACTCCCATGGTGCCAGATCTGGTGAGTACACATAAGGTAGATGAGGAAACACCACAATGTTTTTGTAAGTCTGCCTTTCTGTTGGCCTGCACTTGTCAGCAGCATGAGCGGTATGTTTTATCATGCCTTGTAAAGATGACAAAGAGAACTTTGCTTAAGAAAGTGGCAAGAATGATGGGTTAAATGTGTTCAAAGTTGGGAGAGGATATTGTGAGTTGGATTAATGGCTTTTATTGGAGTTAAGTTTTTTATTTAAACATTCTTCATATATTTTGATCATGCTATATATGCTCAAATTCTTTCTAACCATTTTTATGCCATCTTCAAGGGACACTTTTCTAATAGCTCTTACCATGAACTTTCAGCCCAAAACTATGAGACTGCATCTCTCAAAGTTCTCTACCACCTAGAAATTTCCAACAATCATTCTGATCTGGTCTCTCAAAGGTTGCCTCTCTTTCTCTGTCAAATTGTAAGAGGCTGTAGACCCATTTATGGTCCTTTAACAAATGAAATGCTTCCCATGCCTAATGCTCTTTTCAGGATCTGTATCTTGCTCTCTTACAAGTATTTCCAAAAGCCCTTCCAGAAGGAAATGCTTGCTCCAGCTTAGGCAGACCACCTTTCTCCCATCGTCTTCATCCACACATTGGTGCCATTTCAAAAAGGAAGATCAAGGCAGGATTTCCACACCACTTCAGTTCCTTCTGAATTTCTTAAGGAAATCTTAGTCCTAGAGGCAGTGTCATAGGAGGAGACATTTTTAATAACCTTCTTAGCCTTTGAGTTTGTGATAATTCCAGTGAATTATTTCTCAACAAAAGAGTGTGATTGAATAATCTTCATATAATAAGAGCAACCATTTCTTTTTTAACAACTTCATTGACCTATAAGTCATATATGATACATTCATCAGTTTTCAGTGATCAATTTGATGAGCTTTGGCAAATATGTACAATAACGTAATCACCACTGAAATTAAGATATAGAATATTTGCATAACATCAAAAAGATTTCTCATAATCCATCCTCTACAGTCAGCTCCAGGAAATCACTGATTTGCTTCCTGTCGCTACACTTTTGCCTTTTCTAGAGTTTTATAGAAAAGTAATCATATACTATAATATCTTTCATGTCTCATTTCTTTCAATAAACCAGATGTTTCCAAAATACATGCTTGTTATTTCCTATTTTGGTTGTTTGTTCCTTCATATTGCTAAGTAATATTCCATTGTGTGTATTTTTCATAATTAATTTATTCATTCACCAATTGACTTCTTGGTTGTTTTCAGTTTTTATTATTATCAATAATTCTGTGATAAACACTTACATACAAATTTTTGCATAGACTTTTTTTTATTTCTTTCAGAAATAGTCTTCTGAGTCAAAATGATGTCATGGTAAAAGTATGTTTAATTTTATCAGAAATTGCTAAACTGCTTTTCATATTAGCCGTACCATTTTACATTCCCATTAGCAATGTATGAAAATCCCAGTTGCTCTAAATGTAGTCACATGCTCATTTTTGCTCTAGAAATGAGTGGGTAGTACTATATTGTGGCTTTAATCTGTATTGCCCTGGTGAGACTGTCTCAAATTAAAAATAACAAGAACTGGGAATGTACCTCAATATGAAGGCCCAGGGTTCAATCCCCAGTACAGCCAGAAGTGAGGGAAGGGGAAGGAGAAGGAGGAGAATGAGTAGAACAAGAAGAGAAAAAGGGGAGGGAAAGGAGAGAGTAAAGGAAGAGGAAGAGGAAGTAAAGAGGAAAAAGAGGAAGAAAGGGAAGAGGAAGAGAAATGGTCCAATGGATGTCACTTATTTTGTGAAGGAAGAGTAATATGTAGGCTAAAGACTATTATGTAGTAGAGATATATTCTGACACGTAAAATATGAAGCACATGGGATAATTATTTCTTCCTAGCCTCCTAAAATACTCCTCCATATAATATATGCTGATACCATCCTATTTCATCCTGCCAAAGGTCTGCTCATTCTTTAAGGCTCAATTCACACATGGCTTATTAATTAGGATTCCTACCTCTCTTGTTTCTCCCAACCTGTCAACTATTTAACATTTAACTTTCAACTGGTCAGGTACTTACCGTGTTCTACCTTGCCTGTTTTGTTCTTCTAAGCTGTATTTCCTTAAAGGCAGCAATCAAGGTTAGCACTTTTGAACTTCCTAGGGTACCTAGTAGAGTTCCTTGCAGGCAGACTTGACAGTTCATGCTTTGACTGAGTAAATAAGTGGAAGGAAGCGGTAAAGAAGAATAGATGTATGAAGAAGTGTTACTCTGCCTAAGAATTAGAACTGAAGATTGACATAAGCAAGTAAACTTCTGTTCAACCTAAGGAAGAATTTACCAATATTTGGAGTTTTTGTAAAGTAGAAGGGTCCCCGTGTGGGAGTGAGTGTGCTCTTGCTAACTGTGCTCAAGCAAACACTGAATGACTACTTCAAGATTGCTATGAAAACCGCCCTGACATTGACTGGGAGGCTACCACAGACTAGGTGACACACACCTCTCCTTATCTGAGCATTTGTTATAGCCACCTGTTGACCCCTGTAGACTCTTGAGTGCCCTGGATTCCTGCCCATTTCTGCGTTGCATCTTTATTACCTTGAGGCTGGCACACCCCAAACTGCGCTGACCAGTTCCAGCTCCCTCCCCATCTGTCCCCAGTATCTGACTTTCATCTTCACTAGTGGATTTCATTTTGTTTCAGCAACAGGTGAGGTGTAAGCAAACAGGCATGAGCGAAAGCTGTGAGGAAATAGCAAAACATGAGCAATTATGCTTGAGAAAGCCTTCGATGTGTCTCTCCCCAGACCAGGAGCCAATCCAGACCAACAGCCCAGAGCCTGAAGACGGGCCATGGTGGCTAAATAAACAGGTTCAACCTGTTTGAGCTGTGGTTCTAGGGTGAGAAGTAGATTCTGATAAGAGTGACACATGACTCTGAGTCCTTAGTGACTGAGAGAAACCACTTATCTTCCTCAGAATGGTTACCGGAAGACACCGCAGGGTGAGTTAGTGATGACAAGCTATTTCTTACTTGCTTGAGTTATGACGATAATTGTATAATTCTCAAGTGTCAGCAAATATAGTCCAGTCGTAGTGCAAATAAGCTCAAAGGATTTAGTAGAAAGTGAAAGAATATGGTCTGAGTCCCAGAAACAATCTCTGAGGATTTAGTGGAGAGTAAAAAAGACAAGCCTGAGTCCCAGTTCTCATTCCCAGAAACTTTTTCATTAAGGACACAGTTATTGGAAAAGCTTCTCATGTGTGCCAAAAAAAGAAGCTTGGATGGGGCAGGAGGTTACGGCATTGTCGTGGGTCAAGGCAGAGTGGAGAGTTGGAGAATATTAGCCCTGTGGAGCAGACAGGTTTACAGGTGTGAGAAGGTCTCACTGAAGAGATGGAGAGCAAGAAGCTGCTCTCCACCGTAAGCACTCCCACACCTGCTGCCACCCAGCACCCTTCGCCTGCGTCCTCTTTATCCTCCTCACAGTCTCCTCCAGGGTGCAGAGGAGTACAGAAGAGTGAAGGATGAATGTTTAGGGTCTGGGGTGTCAGCTCATGTAGAATAAAGGGAGTGGAGAAAGAGACAAGCATACTTTTTCTCCTCATTCTTACTAGGAACATAGCCAGAGGGAAATTAATTTCACTCTTTTGGGCCATCTATAAAGTTGGGCTGGAGATTCTTGGAGAATCTGTGGTTGATTCTCTTTTGCTGACCTTTCTAAATATTTCTCCTTGCGATCAGATTGAGTCTCAGACTTTGCTTTCATTTCTTTATATCGGATCATTCTAAAGAGTTAAAAAACCAAATAATTAGACTTCTGTAACATTTTGTTTGAAATGCTCCCTTAGTGTGAGAGAGTAGAGTTAGGCAGGGAAGAGAAGAGCGTGGAGGGAGTCTGATTATTTTAAATCACTCCTTTATTCTCACTTACCAGTAGGGTTTAATCTCAAACCCCTGTTTGGGAAATTTTAGATCCAAGTTTCAACTGGAAAATGGTCAATGGTTCCCATATTTCTCATGTACAGTCACTTGGGTTTGTTTCTGTTAAAAGAAGAGTGCTTCCCAGAAATACCCATTTTGCTTGACTCTTGCAAGGAAATAAATTCAGACACCATAGCATTTAATATATACCATGGGGTAGAAGAAATAGAAGATACCCGTTCTGATTTCCATTAGAGGAGAAACTCTGACCCAAGATAATGTAATTAAGCCTAACCTACTTCCCACATTAATAAGGCAAGCAGGCATTAAAAGCTAATGTCGACTTCTTTTAGAATTTTGAGTCTCTGTCTGAGGAAGCAAGAAAATAAAACCTTTATTTCAGAGTTGATGGGGACCCAGCAACACTAAGGGCAGGGCAGGCTCTTGGCTAAGTGAAATGATTGAGTCTTTTCTCACCATAATTCAGACTCTTCCGATTCTCAAGTATAGTTTGTTCTTCAAGGATTTGCTTCCTTGAACTAGAATTCACTGGGTCTGCAGCTTCTGTTGGAAGATGTCATGCAAAGGCACCAAGAAGTGAAGGAATCTAATCACCATCACCCAATGGACTGAATTCCACACTTCCTGTCTTCCCTGTACTCCAGTTTTCCCAGCAAAGAACAATGAGTTTTAGCTACCCAGTGGGCTAAAGTCTAGAGCCCTGCACATGACTGGAGTGCTTAGAATGTAACCTCTGCACAGGTTAGAAACAAAGGAATAACTGGAGCTTTCTCAGGAAATCAGAACCAGAGACTTATCAAAGATAGGGTGAGAAGAAGGATACTTCCCAGGGTGTTCTGGGGGAATGGCCAGTGCCTTGGGAGCATGAGTATGTGTGGAGAGCAGAAGACATTAAGAGGAATCCTAATGGTTAGGGGACCATGATAGGTTAAAAAAAATAGCCCTCAAAAGATATCCAGGTCCTAATTCCTAGAACTTTATAGATGTGATTAGTTAACGATCTTGAGATCAGGAGATTGTTTAGGATTAGATAATGGACCCTAAATGCGATTATAAATGCCTTTACCAGAGAAAGGCAGAGAGGGGGTTGACTATAGGAGCAGAGAAAGCAATGCAGCTATGACACAGAGATTGGCATGATGTGGCCCCAGACTAAAGAATGTCAGTATCCACCAGAAGACAGAAAAGGCAATAAAATGGATTTTCCCCTAGAGCCCCATGAAGGACCAGCCCTGCCAACACCTTATCTTTAGCTCAGTGAAATTGATTTAGGACTTCTGACCTCCAGAACTGTAAGGGAATAAACATGCACTGTTGTAAGCCACACACATGACTAAGTCTGAGATCACTTGTTACAGCACCCATGGGAAATGAGACAGAGCTGTGTGAATGAGGCAGAGAGATGATGTGCTAATGTATTAACTGTTTCAAGCAGGAAAATGTGGGAGGAGATGAATGAGGCCCACAGAAGGCTTAGGGAAGGTGTCAGAAGAAAACAAAGAAAGATACTCTTTAAGAGTCACTTCCAAGTATGCAAGAAATAATGATAATGAGAAAAGAGTTTCTTTTCTTCATAATACAGTCTACATTTTCAGAATATAACCCATTCCTGTTTCAGTGTGTTGTCAAAAGATTGTGAAAAGATGCTTTTCAACTGAAATTCATTTCTGATGAACTCTCATTTCTTTGATGTAGCTCTAAGTGGATTTAGAGGTACCTAAGTTTATACCTGAGATTTTTATTTTACAGGAATTGATGTGACATTTGGAACTACATGTTGGCATTTAATCTCAAGAAAGCATTTTCACTATGGCTTTACATTATTGGAACAATGATGGGAAAGTGATTAGTCATAAGGTGCACTGCTCTGGACGAGAAACTGAAGCCAGAAGAACAGCACAGAGCCCACACTAAGAAGTTACACTTAAGATTCAGTGTTCTTCTCCAAGAGTCTGGCTCAGATGTCATACTATTTATTAAACCTGAAGAGGAAAACTTCATCAAATGAACTAGAAACTGGTTCTTAGCCTTGCTGCAGCAGAAAGATCCTTTTCTCTTTTTTTTATTAGTACATGTCCCCTGTCCATGATGATTCCATTCATCACGAGGAGTTGATGCTTGTACACAGCACACCATATCGTAATCCTTTTTCCTTTCTCTAGGCCTCCATGCCCCTTCCCTCCATCCCTTGGTTCCCTTCCCATTTGCAAAAGGTGTATCTCCCTGTTTTCTATTATTCACCTTTCATTTTTCTCTTTAAATTATTTATACTTTGGGTTTCTCATGTAAGAGAACCCTTGTGGTATTTAAACTGTGTGTCTGATTTATTTCACTTAACATTATGGTCTCACGGTGCAACCATTTTCCCCACAAATGACTCAAAACAAAAAGACCCCATTTTCTTAAGGAGAAAAAGAGTTCAGATATTTATGGTTTAACTGAAGGCTTTGCTCAACTCTGCCCTCAGATGCCTGATTTCCCAGTGAACCTGGCTCACCAGCCTCTAGCTTTCTGACAAAGAAAAAAAATTCCTAGGAAGCACGGAGGCTCCTGAAGGAATCATGGTGGCTCTGGGTCCTGGGCACCACATCGCTGAAATGACAGAAGCATGGATAGATTTTGAAAACCTAAGAAAGGGAAAAGTCCACAAGGACCAGCATGAGGGGTTATTTATAGATCTGATCACAGACTGTCTCATTGCCTTGGACAGAACATATGGCAATGTGGTGAACAGTTAAGATTCATGCATTGGATTCATAAGCACTAATCAACAAGGTAGCAAGAAATAAAACATGGCATGGAGTGCAAGACCTCCGGGCACAGCCTGCCTTTTAGTGAGAGAGACAGTGAGCTCACCATCTTCCTCCTCTTACTGAGAACGCAGACCCTAGAGAAGAAGTATGATGTTGATGCTGATGCACTCATCCTGCTGGAAAATTTCAAATTCCCCAGCTCCTCTCTCCACAGAGAGAAAGCTGATTAACAACTAATCTGAGCACAGCCTGTCTTCCAGGACACCCAGGGAAAGTTTCTCCACTCGGTGGAATTGGCAAGAGTGCAGTGGGTTGAAGTGGGATGAGAACTTGGAGCACACAAAGAAAAAGGGTCCCCTTCTGCAAAGGACGTGAGCTTGATGAAGAAAAACATCTGAGAAGGCAGGTAATTTTATTCATCAGAACTCAAGATACTCCTGAGCAGGCCGCAGACCTGGAGACTCCTGGCCCAGGCAGTGGGTGGAGGGTGAGATGGAAGAGCAGATCAGTCTCAGTGTGACTCAGCCTAGGAATACCTGGAGTTTAAAAGGTGTGAAGAGGGTTGGTGAAGTGAGTGTTCCCCAAAGTGTGGGAGGAGTCAAAGAATAAATGGGGAGGAAGGAAGCACCAGGGCTCAGCTACAGTTACTTCGC
>RJWT010022242.1:0-17270 GCA_004365215.1 Cuniculus paca
GATTCTGAGGTCAAGCCAACACCCCCTTTTTCTGGCCTCACCTGGGACGTACCAGGTCTTCAACATCCAGTCAGAGTCCTCCACCTCTCCACATCTGGCATTGCTTTGACAATGGATTCAAGACATCTGCAGACCGACATGGTCCCCAGGGTTGTGCTGGAGCTCCCAGGAAGGATGCTTGCTGTCTTCATGAACTTGAAGGACCAAAGCCTGGAGCTATGGAGGAATCTACTGAAGAATAAGCCAAGCAGAAGAAACTGGACAAAGGAGCAAGGCCTAGATGGTTGCACCTCTGGGAAAGCTGGATCCTGATTCTATCCCTGGAGTTTTTCAGTTATTTGAGACAATGCATTATCCTTAGAACTTAGCAAAGGGTCTTGGTGACTATATTGTGACAGGTTACACATTAGGAGCCATTTTAATGCTTGCTTAACTTCTGGTAAGGTTGCTAGACATGCTATTTATGGTCCCGTGCTGGTCTGGGAATATATGTTTGCTTATTTGAGACACAGACTTAGCTACTCCTTTCTTGCTTTCTGCGGGATGTACTCCACATTTTTACTGTTTTTTTTTTTTTTAATTGACTATTGCACTGAAAGATTCAAATAATAGGATTTGAATTGTTCTGAAAATATCAGCAGTGGCTAGGGACCCTGAAGATGGTAAGATAAGCAAATCTAGCTAGCACTCGCAGTGAAAATGACAGAAGTTTGGAGCATCTAAGTGAGACTCACTGAGACAGACACTCAGTTGGTAAAAGTCTCAAGTTATGAACATCTGCTGTGCAACTGAAAACCAATCACTGGGACCTGATTTGTCATTTGGTTTGTAAAAAGAGGACTTCCTTGAGTTATTATATGATCTTAGTTTTCTAAAAGTAAAGGACATACAACACACAGAAGTCTGTTCATTTCCACTGGGGCTGACTTTGTGTGCCATAGACAGCTCAAATTCTGAGAAAGACTTGGCCATTCCTTCCTTGACTTGTGCTCTTGGTGGGTTCTGCAGAGTAACCACATCTGATAACTGAGCAGGGAAGCAAACATCTGTAAAAGCACAAACAGGAAGCAAAGCGCACAACAAAATAATTCTTTAGTTATAGCTTCGCAAATGCCATAGATATGAAAACTCAGCCCACTGGTCAAATTCATCATAGTTTCTGTGCTGTTTAGAATCTTAACCTGAGTAGTGAATAGTTTTTTTTTTATATAAAATACTTTTTATTTTGAGATAATAGTAGAGTCACATCAGTGGTAAGAAACAATGTGGGTGGATCTTGTGTACCATTTACTCAGTGGTAGTATCTTGTGTGACTATAGTACACAATCACAAAAAAGTGTACTGACATTGGAACAACCCACAATAAATCTGAATTTATTCAGATTTTACTCTTTACAAGCATGTCTTTGTCCACGCTTAGTTTTAAGCTATTTTATAGATTCGCGTGATGACCAACAGAGTCATATTATAGGATAATTTTGTCGCAAGGATCCTTCCGTGCCTGAAAATTGAAACCTGATATTTTTTGTTGCGCTCTTTTGTGTGATCTATTATTATGTGGGAAGCAAGTATTTCATGAAACACAATACAAAAATAGAATTTCAAGTGCCAAAATTTGCATTTGAGCTCCCTTGTTCTCTCCCAGATCCACATGGGCCAGGCACTGCTGGAGACTTGACTGCAGATTCCACAGTTAGGTTCTCCGAGACGGATGTGGGGGATCCCACATTAGGGAGAAACTTTCCCTTTAATTTCTTTGCACTGATCTTCCTCTCCATTGGTTATAATTCTCCGAAAAACTAAAGATCTCTTCATGTTGAAATGTCAATACCTTTCCCCTCAACCATGCTCCTCATCTGTCAGTTCACTTGGTTTAGCCTCCTCACATTTACTTAACTTGATGTATAGTAATAAAGGAACATAATGAAAATTCTCTTCAAACAATTGATTTTCTTGTGCAGGCACTCAAATGGCCCACAGAATGTAGTTATTTTTAGTCTGTATCATTCTCTGGTCATTTTTCCAGCATAGCATAGCATAAGAAAATACTAGGAATTTTTTCAGGGATTCTAAAAATCAGTACACATGTAGTAAGGAAGCAGGCAGTTCTATGACAGGCAGTTCCTAGACCCCATCCTAAAGCTTCTTTCTTGTATCCTGTAGTTACCTTGGCCTGTACTGACTTCCTGATGAGTGGCCTCTATTTGTCAATTATTTAGCACCTCCTATGGGCCAGGCATTTAGTGGATACTAAGAGTAAGATAAATAGATAAATAAAAACTATTTCTACCTCTAGAAGTAGAATCACATTCTACTTCTCTTCAACAGTTATGAGAAGGTCCAACAGTTATGACCATCCCTTCTCCATAGGAAACCTGTGCTTGTCAGGAGCTGGGAAGGAGAAAGTATGAGGAAACTCTCCTGGAGCTGGTCATACTCAGTGTTTTGACTTTTAAGAGTAGATTTTAAAGGCCTCAGGCTCTGAAGAGAGAGAAAGATACCTGAGGCAGAGAGAAATGGTGAACCAGGTCCCAGACCCAGGAGGGAACATAGGGTGCTCAGACAACAGTGTGTGGGTTCGAGACTGTGGGAACAGGAAAGGGAGGGGAACACATGAAGAGTTCAGCAGGGGCCAGCTTAAGGTCTGGGCCATATGACCTGCTAACACTACACTGTCAAATGTAGAGGGAAGAGTCCTGGGAGGCAGAAGGGACTTCTTGAAGAGATAAAATCTGTTGTTGAGGTTGAGTGGGTCTAAAGCCAAGACCTCACCTATCTCCTTAAATGGGACTATGAGGTCTGGAGACCTACTGGTGGTGCCTGGCCCAGAGGATCCCAGCTGCACCCCATTATGCCTTCGATCAGTTAATGGAGCCCTGAGCATGTCATTTTGGGGAGTTAAGGGATGGAGTTCTCTAACTTTTAAATTTCCTCCCAGAACTGTGATTCTTTGGTTTCACCATATCACGAAATGAAAAGGTCAAGAACACAATGATAGCAGATGCATTATGTTACTATGAACATTTTATGCCATGCCAGAAGTTTCTGTGTACAGTGGAATCCACCAAGGATTTTACAGTCTAGCTATCTTCCCAACCAAGACAAACCCTATTTGATTAGAATGCCTTAACCTCATTCAATTCCTAATTAATTTGTCACTGAGGTAGAGTTGAGGGTACATATAAATGGGAAATCTGAAGCGAAGTAAGTGGAGTTGGCTGTAAGGAACTACTGTCACCTGTATAATTTAATCCATTTTTTTCCTAGTTGAGAAATTACATTCTTCAGATCTAATAGCATTCATACTGTGTGGAAGACTGAGAGACTCACTTTAGGGGTGTCTACCTCACCTTTCAGACCTTTCCCTAGATGAGCCTGGGACTGAATTTTAGCTGACTTGGCTTGGGTGTGCTGGGAGCCCTGTCCTGTGGGGTCCTGTCCAGAATGTCCAGGGTGGGCTTCCCAGGCCAGCCTTGGGAAGGAGACCCAGAAGATTCTGGTCCTCTCCTGCCACTGTCTTGCTATGATCTTTTTGAATTCCTATTACACTACTGTAACCATTTATCCGTGGGCCATTCCTTCAGATCCAGGGGTTGTTGGACCATGCTTGTGTTTTGATGGCTATTGACACAGTCAGTGGAGAAATGTCCTAGGCAAGTTGAGGAGAGGGAAGCTAACAGCCCTGTAGTGGGCAGTGGAGCCACTGCAGGGGCTTTCGTCATCCATTCTATCTCTCCAGAACAGCACACTCAGTGATGTGTGGCTTGCAGTTGGTAAAGACATGGAGCAGGGTGGCTCAGTCTAAAATGGCACCCAGTTCTGCCAAGCTGTGATCAGGAGTCTGCATTTTGCTGAGGCCCAGAGTTTTCTTCTTTGTTATGTGATTGGGCATCTGTCTCTCCTGGTTTACAGGGACCACTTTTGGATAGATTATGTCCCCTGACTGGTCTTGCAATGTTCATCATGCGACCACATACTGTTAATAGGTGCTGTACCCCAAGTGGGTGCCCTCTGTGGACTTGGGAGTCTTACAGTGCTTCTGAGATGATGGACTTCTGCATACAAGGGATTCCCAAAGACAGGGCTTCTGGGAGCTTAAGGATGAGCAGGGCCATGGGAAAATTTGAGCTGTGGCAGATAAAAATTTAATCATCCAATGAAGTTTTGCATCATAGATGTAGACAAACAGGGACTTACCTGGGTTGCTACACAGAAGGGACACGGTGCAGGTAATTTCCCACAATATTCAGACTCTTGAGAGTAGAAATCTGGCCTTGAGTTCATCTCAGTGTGAGACACTTGAAAGTATAAACTCAGTACCTGATCTGACTTCTGTTTCCATGTGTCAGTCACATCTACCTGCACATCCTCACCAGCTCTCTCCTTTCCAATCACCATTTTGTCTCTGCTTTCTAAAAAGCAAGGTAGGCAGAGACTTAGTCACTCAGTGTACAGTCCTACAGGGTAATGGAGAAGCTGCTGACTTTGAAACTAGCTGGATTTACAATGGGACAAATTAGAGTTTCACTGTGTGTAGCTTCTGAACCTGTGGACAGTTGTCCTTCCAATGCAGCCTGCTAGATATGTCTATTCATCATTTCTGTGGCACATATTTTTTTTTGGTTGGAATTATATTTCTTATCCTAAGGGTACATGTGCTCATTATAGAATGCTTAGAGATGATGCAAAATATATATTAAAGAGCTCACTCATGTATTTGTCTTTCCATGTTTTGATCCATCTGATTCTGTATCTCTTTTGTTAATATATTTCACAACATCTCCTATATACTACCTTATATTCTCCTTAAGGTCCCCTTCCTCATTTGGTGCTACCAGTCAGGATCCTTTCCCCCCTCTCTGTGCCTCCTTAATGCTGCTCCAAATCTTATTCTGCTTGGCCCATGTGTTTGTGGCCTTTCTTCCCCTATCATCCCAGCACCGAGGGATCCCACTCTGAGCATCTATAGTTCTGTTAATGTCCCTCCCTTGGGTACTAATCACAAGTGACTTGAGTGTTTTCAATTTTGCCCAAACCTCTGGGTTCTCTGGGGTCAGGAGTCCAAATTTCTATTCCTCTCCATGTTCAGTAGCATCTGACAATGGACTAGAAAGTGGGGTCCTTAGCTGGATATGTATGCAAGGATGCTAATAAGGGATAAACAGGGAATAAATCTACTCATAAGAACATTCTCTTTCATTAATACTGACCATCTTGGTGGCGGCTGTCTTTTATGCTCCCCTGGTAAAAGTTAATGCAGCTCAGGATTTTTATTCCTGGGAAAACTGAACACAGACTTTGCTAAACCCCATGCCCTCCACACCATGTTGCAGGGAGCCTGGAAACAAACACTTCCAAATTATTTGCTGCTTGGAGCCATTATTCTTAGTGTGTATACACCAAAGCTTACAACCTGAGGGGTTTCTCCAGCAGCCAGCCCTGGTCTTTTGGACTCTTCCTGGCCAGATGTGTGAAGAGGGGCTGGAAGTGTACAGGATGCATTCTGGAGGTTTGTGACCTTTTGTGGGATAACCACTTTTAAAGACCTTCCTGCAACTGTAGAAAAAAGTGACAAAGAAAATGTGGCTACCAGCAGCCTTTCGGAGATTAGTGCTCCCTACTGCAGCAGGGCAGACCTTCACCCTTATTTTTTAATGATCTGACCCAATGGAAATCTCCTGGTTACAAAGACACTGTCTTAGAATTTTAAAAAACCTAATAAATAATTTGTTATAACCGCAGGGCACCACGTTACCATGTTGCTTATTATGGAACTAGGATAATATTTAAATTGCTTATTTACAGCATTAAAATAAATAGTGGTTTGGGCATTTTTTTTTTTCTTTTTCCGCAGAGCAGAAAACAGGGGTTGTCACTTGCCTCCCCTCCCCCACGGCCCTGGTTTCCCGTTCTCAGTACACCCTTCCTTCCTGCTGGGTCTGGGTTCTTTTCCCAGCTGCAATTACTCCATTATGCTATTAAAGTTCAGAATGTGCAACATGCCCGACCCCTGAAGGCATTTGCCAGTCATTTTTTTTTATCTTGTCTAATACCTGTGGCTCCCTGTCTGTGTTAACATTTGACTGCGAGCACTCTATAGGATCTGCAGGTTAGCTGTCCCTTGAAGGCCGCTGGCCTCAGCACCTCTTATGGCCACTCATCTGGCCCCTCTCAGATCTCCGAGGGGGGCGGGAGGCAACATAGTGAATGAAATATCAAGCACATCAGATCAAATGGCAGCCTGGCCCCCCAGGTAAGGAGCAGGCTGGGGTGGACGGCTTCGAGCAGGCTGCTGTCCTTCCCTGTCTCGCACGGGGCTCGGACCCTTGTTCTATCAAGTGCCCCTCGCTTAAGCCCCACTAATTGGGTAGGATTGCTGCCGTCTGATGAGTCATAATTAGGACGAGGCGGCTCCAGTAGGAGCCTTCTTATCGGGTGAAGGGTCAGGGACTAATGACTAGCAGAAGGTAACGGTTTTGTTGATGCCTGTAGTCTCTGTTGGAAAAAAAAAAAATCCAGTCCTGCCGCATTTCTTCCGGCGGCAGGCACTGAATCTTTCCCCTCATTTGATTCAGTGACCTCTCAAGTGCATCATCGCCCCGAGGGCTCGGGCCGTCCAGCAACTGTTAAGCCCCTTGGGTTGATAATCTTCTCCCACATTTGCCCTTAACACCAGACGCACCACCATTAGCCGCAGCTGCACTGGTGCTCATTAGAGGCGATCGATAGGGAGCAAGATAAAGAATGCCGCTGCCCTCCGCGGCTGGGTTACTGCAGATTTACAGACGTTCCCACGCAATGCTTTCCTGTCAGCTACGCAAAACAGGGGCTTCTTTAAAAAAAAAAAGAAAGAAAGAAAAAGAAAAAGAAAAAAAAAAAGAGAAAGCATAGGGGAAAGTACATATTTACCTTCTTGGTCTCAGGATGTTACTGTCTAAAGGAAATTTTACTTTAACCGTGATGTGAAAATAGCACATCTTTGCTTGCATTGCTCCTTGAGTCAGAAACCCAAAATAAAAACGTGTCCTAATAAAAGCATGACTGGCCCTCCCTACTGAGACCTGGGAAACATTGTAGTTAGGGCAGGAGGTAGGCTGATACACAGCACTTTTCACAACACAGTGACCTGGGAAAGTCTGCGGTGGTTTTTGGAGTCCTGCTTCTGGCCAGAAGGTGCTGCCAGCGAGCCTGCTAACTCCTGCTAGCTCTTCCTTTCGAGGTTGGGGAACTCAGCCCCAGCAGGAAACTGGAAGCGGAAGCGCCTTGGGACAAAGGCTGGCATCTGCTCTTCTCAGACTTCCACAGTCAAGTAACCTTCAAGAAGAGCTAAGCTGAATAGCCCCCTAAACCACACTTCCTGGAGTGGGTTGGGTGGGATCAGGACCCTCCCCTGGCCAAGGAGCAGCAATGGCCTCACCAACATAAGGGGGCAGCTGCAGGCTGGGGAGGATGGGGAACATTCCCCCTCCTCGCCCCGGCTGGGCTCTATTCCTTGTTCTTTGCCAGGTTGGGGTTCTGGTACCTGTGGCCTGACGGCTGCCATCTCTGCTCATCTTCTGTACTCAGGTTTCCTTGAAAAAATTGCAAAACTGTCAAAATAGGGAAGACCTAAAGTTGGAATTGGAGACATTCTTTCTAGCTGGTATACTTATAGTCCCAGCACTCTGGGAGATTAAGGCAGGAGAATTGCAAGTTTGAACCCAACCTGGGCAGCTTGCTGACTTGGCAAGACTCTAACTCAACTGAAAACTATTAGGAAAGACCCAGCAAGCAGCTTCATCCTAATGTTCCCTAGCTCTGAGGGCCTGGGCTGGGGACAGAGTGTACATTTAGAACCCACTAGCAGTTACACCAGACAGAAAACAGGAAGTCTGCTCCCAGAAGTTCAGGGTTCCCAGCCCTACTGGGAGAGACACTTTTCATGCAGAGGAGGGATCCCAATTCTGCTTCAGCTACACTGTTGGGTAACTCATCTGACCAAGCGCACTCAGAAGTGTTCTTTTTTTCCTTGAATCTTTTATTTTGAGCCTGAAACATTTGTTGACAAACCCAAGATAACTTAACAGTGAGCAACAATAAACCTTTCTAAGGATAAGCAAAGACATTGACTTACAAGAGAACTCAGAGCAACTGTCATCTGTGAAATGAAACAAGAATAATAGAAAATACTAAGTTTCTAGCTTCTGTTTTTAACAAGAATTAGGAAGCTCTTACATGTGTGAAACCAGAATAGGCATTTTTGAAGGTGGATAAAACAACACATTCAATGGCTATATATAAACAAGTAATTTAAAACTGTAGTGTGGGCAACTGATTATAGGAAGATAAACTGGAGAGAATCTCTATTCATCAAAAAGAATGGTTTGGCCAGGCCTGGTGGTGCAAGCCTGTAATTCCAGCACTTGGGAGGCTGAAACAGGAGGATTGTTTCGAGTTTCAGACCAGTCTGGGCTACAAAGTGAGCTCAAAGCTAGCCTGAATGGCATAGTAAGACCCTGTTTCAAAAAGACAAGGGTTAGGGATTTAGCTCAATGGCTTAAGCACCTGCCTGGCAATTGCAAGGTTGTGAGTTCAATCCCTGGTGCTGCAAAAAAAAAAAAAAAAAAAAAAAAAAAAAGAATGGTTTGTGTTTTTATTGTTTGATCATTTTTTCATGCCTATATCTTGTAATCTGGACAACTACTTTGAAGATAACAATATGCGATATGTCAACCATTGTTAATCTCCTATTATTTTGTTTTGAAATTCTGTATCATCGGTTTTCTTTTTTCATTTTAAAATAAAAAACTACTGGTTAGAGATATATCTAAAAAAAGAGATATATCTAAAATAAAAAGACATAGAAAGTTTGACATATTATGGGCTGGACAGAAGAATATTAGACAAAAATTGAAAAACGGAAGCAACCTTAGTATCAACTAGAGTTTGAGCAGTTTTAAGTGGTTCATTTTGGTATTTATGGAAAGAACAATTCACCACAAATGTACATGAATATTGATCTCTGTATGTAGACTATAATTTTTAGAATATATAAGGTAAAATAAAAATACAAGAAGAAATTGACAAAGTCATGATTAACTATAAATGACTTTAGTATGCACAGAAATATAGGACAAATTGACTAAAATAACGGGATAAAAATTGGGTCTCATATAAATAGCGCTTATTCAGTATTTAGTAAGATATAGTGACTTTTGTGTCATCCAAAGAAAGAAAATAATGAGTATGATGTATTTGTGGAAACTGATGACCAAAAAGCCTTCATCACAAGGAAGAATGTAATTCTTCTTAGGAACAAACTGTACAAACCGTATTTATAACTATAACAAAACAGACACGTACTTTAATAACAAAGATGTAACACAAACTGAAATACACTTAAAATATTAAAATAATGTTTTCCCAGTGAATATTAGATAGAAAGAACCAAATGTGTAATTATGAAATACTTAAAAAAAAAAAGAACAATTCAACAATTAAGGGGAGAAACCCAAAATCAATTCAAGGTTCAAATACAGCCTATTAAATATGTTCATTTTCAAGCAAGAATAAACAGCAATAAAACACTTCTAATATTCACCTAATCTAATGATTTTAAACATCCAGAATGTTAATTAAAGGATGTTTAAAAGAGAAAATTATAAAGATAATAACAGATATTTATGAACCAGAACATAGGAAAATAGTAACCTTTATAAATTCAAGAACTTTAAAAACAAACATATACACAAAGATTAAACACTAATAAATCAGAGTTAGGCAGAAAAAAGGGAAAACATATATATGTGAAATGAGGAATTAATCAATATGGTTGAGGAAAAGCAAAAAGATGTCATCATTAACCTGATGGTAATAAAAACTATTAAGAAATACTATACATGACTCAGTGGTAATAACTTCCAATGAAACAGATTTTTCTGAGGAAGATGTGAGTTTTCATGTCTGACTTAAAAAGAAGCAAATGCATGCAGGTTAATAACCATGGAGAGAAATTTCAAAAGTTCTTAAGGTTTAATTGTTATAGCTTTGTAATACTTTCAAATAACTTCTCATGTCTCTCTCTGTTTTATTGAGTATTGTGGTCATTTTCTAGAATAATTTAGGAATTGGGAGAGAGAGGAATTTTCATCTTGTCAGAACAAGTAATTTTCTTGCTATTTGAAAGACTCGGCACTATAGGGAAATAGTGTTTCCTGCTGTATTTTATAGAGCGAGCTGAGGCTTGAAGCTAAAACCTGAAAAAGTGAGGGAAACTCCACATCTACTTCACCGAAAGATGAAGCATGGGCAGTAACTGGGATGGCTCCTGGTGAGATGAAGTCTGTAGTCATTGAATCAAAGAACAAAAAGTCCTAAATAATATATATCAAATTGCAAACAACAGTTTCACATGCCATATAGATCCATTCTAGGAATACAATAATGTTTTAATATTCAGAAATCTATTAATAAAATATATCACATCAGTAGATTAAAAGAGGAGAGACCTCAATGAAGTCCCAGAGGGTACTTGATAAAATTCTACATCAATTTCTGATAAAAACTTAATAAGCCAGGAATAAGAAAAGGGTTCCTTGACATGAAAAAAAAAAGCCCAAAACCAAAAAAAAAATATGAAATCAGCAGCTACACCTCATTTAGTGAGGAGCCTCAAAGGTCTTTCAGGTGAAGTCTGGATAGGTGAGGAGGTCATGATCACCGTCATTAGGATTGCTCTTTTGAGTGTTCCCACAGGATGTGAAAATAAGATTAAAGAAGAGACAAAAATCTGCATATGGTATGACTATATGTCTAGATCTAAATGAATAGTTTAAAAAAGTTACTTGCAGAATTTCTTTTGGTGGTAGTATGCATAAACCAATAATTTTCCTATATTCCAATAATAATTGGTTGGAACATGAAAAGATAAAAGATTTCTAAGCCACAAGCTCAATGTAACACACTACATCCTCAATGTTAACCTAGCACTGGGCACCTGGCACCCATGTGGAGGATATGTAGTCTGGAGAAATGTTAAAGGAGTCTTGAATAAATAAAGACATGGCCTTTGGTTCTGAACAGTGTGCATGGAGCCTAAGTTCCCTCAATTGAAAAACTCAATGAGAGTAAAGGGCTTAAACAACTCAGAATGGAAATGGAAGGAAGACTCTAACTTATTATAGAATAGTCCAAATATTTAATTCTCACAAAGAGGGAGAAAAGTTGAGCACAGTTAAGAGGGAGACAGGTTGGAGTGTGGGTAGGAGAGTCAACAGGTGGAAGAGGAGGAGGAAAGAGAGCACATACACCATAGGATGACTCCCTTGCTTAACAAATGATAAACACAGCATTTCGTGTAAAGGATGAAGAGAATGATTGTTTAGCAAATGAAACTGAGGTGGCAGGTTGATGATTTGACAAAGAACCCCTTGTCATTCCCAGATGACAAGTCCTTTCAGTAGATTAATGAGGTGAGTGTTAGAGAACTGGAAGAACTTAGGAGACAGGGTTGCATACATTTCTGGTTTCTAGGTAGGGAGGAAGAAATCACAGGAAAATTATTAAGATTTGTCTGCATGAATATTGGAAAATTCCTGACACTATGTCACACACTTAACAATCTTAGCAGATAAATGAGATCACATTGTAGTTTATTGCTACATTAAGAGTTATTATCATTAGTACATAAAAACCCTTATATCATTCAGTAAAAAATTTAGAAAAAAATGCCTCAAACTATGCAACCACATTCACTGAGTAACAACTACAAATGCTCAGTAAACATTTGAAAAAATGTTCACACTATTATGAATGAAAGCAGTGTGGTCTCATTAATGAGAGGTAATTGTTGCTGATCAAATAAGGAAAGACTGTTGAACAGGTAATGCTCAGTATTGGTAAGATTATGGGAAAACAATGACTTGAATTTTGTGTGTAAGATTTTCTGGAGGATAACTTGATGATAAAAACCTTACCATCATTCAGCCATGTGACTCTGTAATCTCAACTGCAGGTATTTATCTCACATATATAATGAAGGCTTCACAAAGAGCTATCTGTACAGGGAACTATTTGGTGCTCTCTACAGCAGTGAGAAATGGGAGAGGGCATAAAAACTCAATGAGAGTAAAGGGGTTAAATAAATTGTGGTCCATTAAAAGCAATGGAATACTAAGTAGTCATTAAAAACCATGTTCTCAGAAACTATAAGCATATGCAATAACATTCACAATATATTAAGTGATAAAAGTGGGTTACAAAATAGTATAAGCTTTAATTCTGATGCCATAAAAATTGTAGATGCCTAGATAGAGGATGAAAGGAAATACAGAGGTTATCTTTCAATCTCAGGATTGTGAATAATTTTTATTTTCTTCTTTTTCCTTTTCTGAACTTCCTGAAATTTATGTGATGACGTTGTGCTCCTAATACACAAATCATCATAATCATCGTAAAGCATTTTAAAAGCTCCACAAGGAAGCGGCATACCCGTTGTTATTCAATGCCTGTCTGAACAGTCTTTCTCAACCCCAGTGAAAATTAGGGATCAAAGACAGTGGCTCTAGGAAGGCTGAATGTCTGTCTGTCTGTGTATCTGTTTTTCTCTTTCTCATATTCTCTCTTGCTCTCTTTTCTCTGCTGGAGAAGTTTACTTTCCCTAGACTTTCTGAAAGATGGTAGTTCCCAGCCTCCCGCTTTTGCCTAATTACATTTCCTTACTTAAGGTCTGACTTATTCTTTTCAAATTGGACATATTTTCCTTCACAAGTTTCTGGCATCCTGGCTTAATTTCCTGAGAAAACTATTTCCAAGTCACGAAGAAGCTCACCACAGTCCTTGGAGTTGTTATGGAAGAAAGATGGAGGTGAAATTTTGCTACTCCTTTGTGATATTCTGTTCGATCCTGGGGATTTACATCAGTTCCCAATTTAGTTTGGCTGTTTTGGGCATGAATGTGAGTAAACTTGATAGCTTTCCTATCAACAGATACCTCATGTTAGGATTGCTAGATGTAACAAATAAAAAAATACAGAACGCCTAGTTCAATTAGAGTTTAGATGAACAAGTAACTTTCTTAATGTAAGTATGTCCCAAATAGTGCCTACAATATCTCATACTAGCAACAATTCCTTCTTTACCTGAAATTTGAATCAAGACAACTTCCTGTATTTTATGTGACAAGATTGCTATCCTAGAGGCCTTCAGTGGGCCACATGCCAGGATGGCCTCTTGCCTTCCCTTGGCCCAAGTTCCTTTGTCTTTGGGGGGAGTGGTTTTCATACTTTCCTTGCAGATGGGTGGGGGTGGTCAGGGCCTTGGTCTTTGAGAAAGCACAGTCAATTCCTGTACCTCCTATCTGGGTTCTGGTAGTGAAGAGGTACAAACTACCTATCCGAAAACTCAAGATTGATCATTCTTCTTAGTAATCTAAACTTTTATAGACACTAATTTTCCTAACCAGGGAAATAACTGAGGAGTGGATGAATCAGTTTGCAGTTTTATCAGGAAGGTAAGCACCGGACCAGGGGGGTGAGATATTTCTCCTTCAATGAGATTAGTGCTATAAATGCCCTTCCCTTTGACAGCCCCCTGAGAGTTACTCCAGTTCAAACCTTCTGTCTTCCAGGGTGCGCACAGAACAGTAGTGAGCCTGGACAGGCCTGGGAACCAGGCAGCTCCTTCCCGCTTCATAGACCTTGGTTTTCAGCATTTCATTTCTTCTATGGAGTAGAAATGGTGAAAAAAAGAAGAGCAGCCTAAATTAAGCAAGAATAAGGGAAATATGAACACAATAAAAACCATTGGTACTGAAATTTAGCTGGCACAATTATTTCTAGTTATTTTAAAAATGATTAGGGAATGGATGCAACTTGTTATGGATCACATTAGGATTAGAGCCAGCAAATTATACTTTTATTTGCATAGACTGCCTCTATAATCCCTTGTGTTCCTAAATCCAGTTGGTGCCAGGGTGAACCAGGAACCCAGTTTTGGTGATTGCTCCTGCAAAGAGGAAGTTGCCTGGTGCCAGTTATCACCCAGGGACAGGCATGGTGGGTGCATTGAGAAATCCCTTGATTTCTACCAAAAGCAGCAAATGCAAGGTCCAGCCTTTGCCCTGGCATTATTCATCTGCTCTCCGGGAAGAGCCTGGCCTAGTAGAGCTGTCCTGGGAGAAGACCATATTTTATTACCTCACTAGCTTCTGGTTACTTGCCAGGAGCCGGCCAGAGGTGCCAAAATACTGTAAGGAATCAGATCTCCAAGTGCGGCTGCTCACAAGACATTTCCAGCTGTTGGCTCACAGCAAAGCTCTTTGTAAATTTTGTAAGAAAACATGCTCTCAAAGGCTTTCTATTCCAAGTTGGCAGTTGCAAGAAGTCCGCAGAGCCAGAGTCAAACTTTTCAAGGAACAACTGAGTTTGGTTCCTGCTCTGTGCCTAGTTACTTAGTATAGGCTTCAACTTCTGGGGCCTTGGATTTGGAACCACTGTCGTTGGCTGATAATAGACTGCATTTATTGTGCCCCAGGGGTCAGGAAGTGTGTTGCTCCCCTAAGGATGCCTTCAGCTTCAAAAGTTAGGCTGCTGGGACAGGGGATTATTTATGGGAGCCGATCAGGAAGAGATGGTGAGCATCATTTAAACACAGTGCTGTCTTTCATTCTTTTTGAAAAGTAACATCTTTTCATTCAGAAAAAGGTAATGAGAGTCTTGTTTAGCATACCCAGTTGAAGACATCTCTGCTTTCTCAAGATCTTTTCTCCAAAATGCTATGATGATCTTTTATTCCCTCCTGACTATTCCTATTCTAACTTTTCCATCCAATGTCTAAATACTCTTGCATAGATATCCTGCTTCTTAGTTAAGGCTCTATTTTGTTACATCTTGTTCCTAATCCTTTTCATGAACCATTTGCCATCTCACTTTCCAGTTCTTTTCTACGTTGATGGTGGATTGATAGTGACACTACGGCAGAGACGGCAGCTTAGGAGAAAGAAAAATACAGTGCATGTTTGTTTAATCAGTCACTGAAATGGCTCTTTGGCCAGAATGGTGGTGGATGCTTCCATATATTATTTTTATTATTGGACTAATGTGAGAATTGCAGATTTTTAAAAGTGATTAGATTTGGGAAGTTTTGAACTTTCCGTGTTTAATATTTCTGTCCAGAAAGTATCTTTATCCTGAAAGACAAATATTTTCTTCAGGATAGAATCTTGTAATGATGCAATATTTCTATAAAGCAGTATTGTACACTAGATTATAAACTTCCTAAACATTAAAATCAAGCACTTTGGGAGGTACATTAACTCTTTTAGGCACTTATACAATTCCCTAAGTGCCTATCGTAAATCCAGGAAATTGCATTGTCATTGTTACATTCAGGAATAATTTTGCTCCAACACATTTCCACACCACACATAATTCTGTTTTAGGGAGTAAAGATATTTAACTCATGTCAGGAGAGGCTGTTGATTGGTTCTGTCTCACACCACTGTTATTTTAAATCAATGGTCTCTGCTGCAAAATCAGGTAATTTCTCAGAAGGCTTACGTGGAAACATATTCTACAGTTGTTTATGTTGGAGGTGAGAGCTTTCAATTCAAATCATTGTTCCAAAATAGATGAATGTCATGTGTGGTATCAGTTAATGTACATCAGGCATTTGGGGAAACTGAACTGAAGTTGAAAATCAGGTTGCCAAAAGAGTTACTTCCAACTGTGGCTTAAGCGTAGGTAGTAACAGAGAGCTGGGAGATGGGACAGACATAAATATCCCAGAATGGAGAAAAGTTATAGACACACGCATTCTTCAAGCCTGCAGGGCACAAAGGAGGCAGCTCTGTCCAGAAGCCAGGCCTAGGGATGGCTGGCTTAGCCTGCAACATGCAGGAATCTGGGAGAGGCTGATAGAATGTCCCCAAAGTCAGACAGAGAAAAAGATGTGTAATCCCCTTATTCTCCCTCAGGCCTCAGACTCAGCTCGTCACAAAATGAGAATTCTGGAAAACATCTTCTGGATTTCTAGATCAAAAGCCCATGACTTCAACCTGGATATTTGGCACCAAGAACTAGTTATCAGTTAAGAGACAAGCATGCACTATCTAAAGAGATGACATCCTTTTTTTCCATAGCCAAAGACAAAAGTTTTCAGGAGTGCTGTGCAGTGTTAGTGAGACGTGGCTGGCCTCTGGATGGGTGTATAACGTACTTGGCACAATAGTGGTTCTCACTGATCCATTAGAACGACTTAATTTGTTTCCAAGAATAAGGAGTGTATATTTATTGGAAACATTTCAACTATAAAGGGAAGTAGATTTCAAGTCCCTGGAAAGAAATGACTTGAAGATTTTGTAAAACCTGGGAGGAAGTTGGTGGTCAAAATGAACATCTCTGTTTTCACTCAGCCTTACCAGGAAGCAAATTTCATGAGGGGTGTGTGTGGGGGAGGGGAATGGGTGAATGGTGGAATAGGACACCCCTTTCAGTGTGCATATTACAGAAGAGCAATTAGGTGCCACAGACATAGCAGGTAACAACAGCAGAGAAATAGGATGGAAGCAAGCTTTGAGAGAATGTGTGACTTGAACCAGAACTGCAAATAATGAGGCAACATCCTGTCTTAAGAAATGCCACCATTTTTTTAACAAAAGGTAGACACTGACAGCCTCACAGAGGCCACTGCAAGGGAGTAAGTATCAGAAAATCTGAGCAATAAGCAAGGAGGCTCCAATAAAATTGTCAGCTTTAGACAGCATGAGGCAGGAAGAAGACCATGACTATGGGTTGGGGGCTCTCTTCACTCCTCCTTCCTGTACATTCTCAGCTCCAGGTGATGGGCAAAAAGCCAAGATGATAATAAAGCCCATCACTTGAACACCACACCACAGATCTCTTGCCTTCCATGTCTTATATGAGTTGATTTTTATGAAGAAAATTACTTTACCTCTATTTCTTTTCCTTCCGAGAAAGAGTTTTATTAAAAACTAACAATAAGTGTAATACACTAGTAAAGTAAAACATAGACTAGTAAGAGTGCTAATGTTTCCAAATTTTTGAAACATACATGATATTAAAATTAAATACCAGTACAATTAAATATTTCTTCCAGTGTTATAATTACTGAAAAAGAATATACACACGTATATAAACTTGGTTGTGAATAATTCACAATTAACCCTGGGATATCACTGAAGCCCTTTTCCAATCTTTAGTAATGATTAGGATGACCACTGCTGTTGTTACAAAGTCAAGGTTTTAACTGATGGTAAAAAATAAAAATTCGTC
>RJWT010022243.1:0-17265 GCA_004365215.1 Cuniculus paca
GAATGTGCATAACACAGTTTAAGGAAGTAGCTTGTGTTTTTGGTCAGTTGCCTCAGCTTTGATGTCTGTCCCACCTGTCCTGAGACATCACATCACAGCCTCTTTCTCTGAGGCTCGGTCCCAACCCACGGTGACGGCGCAGAGGTGTCTCAGCCTAGTTCATGCTTAGTAGTAGGGAGCTACAGGCTGGGAGTCACTGTCCTGTCCTCTTGCTTCAAAGGCTACACATCAGTGCCTCAGCTATTGTATTGCATAAAGTCAATTGAAGGGGGGAAAGTAATTGTTAGGTTATTTTAAAAGCGGCGCAGAGAAACAGAAGTTAGAGTACTCCGCGCAGTGGAAAAGCAGGCTTTATCCAAGGGAAGAATTTATTGGGGGAGGGGTTGAGGACGCGGAGGGAAAAACGTTCTGCCTAGGTGGCTTGGCGGTTTTCCCCACGAGGTGCAGTCTCCGCTGGGCTTTTAAAGTATTCCAAATGAGAGGGGATGGCACTTGGGGGTGGGCCCTGATGACGTGGGAATTCTGGTAATTAGGAGGAACCTGTCATCAGGGAGGGAGGGGCTGGTGGTCCCGCTACACCGCTGCTGTAATGTCCAGCAATCTATTAGGACAGAAACCTTTCAGTAATATCCTAGCCGGCTCTGTGCATGTCAATACGCAGAAGCAGGAAAAGGATTAGCCAAAATAGAGACAAATGGTCTTCTTTCAGGGCTAGCTATCCTAGCGGTCCTCCACATCATGTCTATAAAGAATATACTTTTGGATCACCGTAATTAAGGCAGGAAAAAGGTCTGGCTTCTGGGCATAGTGTGACCTGAACTTTCTCCATTCTTCATAAATCTTTTCCTTCTTATGCTTGCGTTTTTATTCAGACTATGACAATTTCTTTTTGCACTCAGTAACTTCACTTAAAGCTATACCATGCTTCATGTGTCTATGAAAACACACACGTATAAATTAGGTCACGCTTTTCATTCTTGAGGACATTCTTGTGGAATTTTAATTGTCACATGCCAGATCTATTAAGAATTCTTGTTTAAAAGCTTTGGCTGTGAGGACTTACTAATTCTTGAAACTCACAAATTTGATTGCTGTTGTTCTATGTCCTCAGGACGTCGGCGCCTGGCAGAAGCGGGCCGGGAAAGTAGGCGGAACCTGTTAATGCCAAGCTCCCGAGCACATGCGCAGAACAGTCTCCACCTGGACTTCTCGGGAGACCTGCCGCGCGTTTTCAGAAGGATGGCCTGGCCCTCAGGCCTGCCTGAGGTGTGGGGTCCCAGCGCTGCCCCTCAGGGCCCATATGGAGAGTCCTCCCGGGTTTCCTTGAGGTTTGCGCTGGATGAAAGAAAGGCAGTGGTGAGGAGCGGTGCTCTCGTGGCTTTCCGCGGTAGCCCGCGCCGTTGCCCGGACGCAGTGTGCACTTTCACCTTTGCGCTCTCGCTCTTTCTCTGTTTACCCTGCTCAAGCTCACTGCGCAGAACCTGTTTTCTACCATGCTTCACGTTTACTTTCTCCAATGAACTTTACTACTGCTTTCTGCTCCTCTGATTCAATGCTTTAAGATGAGAAGAACCTGGACTTCAACTCCGGAAGGAGAGGCGAGCAACCCCAAACCAGCAACGTGTAGCTGGTAAGCCACTTTTTAGAAACAAGCTACCCAGTAACTGTCCAATTAGTAAATACAGAGATAAAATACTCTGCATTTCAATAGTTTTTTAAAAAATTTCTTCCCAATATTAAAGTGTTTAGATTCGTAAAATGTTGATAGAATAATTTAAATCAAGCTAACTATTGAGTCATGAATAAATCCAAGCTAATAAGCAAAATAAACCAGTTTTTACAATGTCGATTGGAAGTATTCAAGATTAGGTGGTCTGATCTTTCAGAGTAGCCCAGTTTAGCCTTGTATCTTTAAATTACTTTAATCTAAAGAAAGGGTAACTGCACACAGAGCCTGGCTTAGGAGAACTCTCCATCGTCACATCTCCCTCTCTCTCTCCTTCCCTGTCTTCCTCCCACCCCACCCCCACCCGAGGCCAGTCATGCACGGCCCACTAAGTACATAGATTCCTAGGAAACCCTTTCAACACCACGATAAGTTTGGACTTGCCACTGAGAGGCAGAAATCCAGGGCTGAATCCTCTCTGCTCTGTTTATTGCTCTAACACCAACTTACACTCAGCGTCTCAGCCACCTTATCTGTGAAACTGGAACATAACGTCTGTCACGGTAACTGCCAGGGAGGGCAACATGGAGAATATATGGGGCAGCCTTTCATAAGCCGGAAAGCACTACACAGGCTTATTACTAGTGTAATAGTAATTACTCTTAGCTTCAATCTGGGTGAAACGAGTATTAGCAACCTTCGTGAGAGGCCAAGCGTTGACCTGGGAGAGTCCTGAGCCAACTTTCCCAAATGTGTTAGGAAACACCAGTTCCATGTGCTGGCTTGGGCAGCGCATAAGCAAAGTGCCAGTTCCCTGTGATTGGCAGATACTGGGTTTAGTGCAGTGGGAAACGGGGAAGTTGAGGGAGCCACTCCTTTGCCTTCAATCAACTGTAACTATAACACCACCCTAAGGATGGAACGGGAAGTTCCTGCAGTCAGAGGTGACTGACTCTTTAAATACCGGAAGCCTGAGTCATTGAGAGTTCCTCGCCTTCCTCCTTCTTCTCTAGTCTTCTGCATATTCCCGCTGCTACGTCTCATGATCTTCAACAAGCATGACCACTTATTACTTACTGCAAGGTATACACATGGCAGTTCTTTCCTTGTTGTGCACAAGAACCTACACTATTTTTAGCCCATTCAGCTGTAACAGGTAAAATATTAAATTTAAAATAGAGAATCAAAATGACTTAGAAAACATGATCTAAAAGATTAAATTTGAAGCCGGGCGTGGTGGCGCACTCCTGTAATCCCAGCACTCAGGAGGCTGAGACAGGAGGATCCTTTTGAATTTGAGACCAGCCAGGGCTACAAAGTGAGCCCAAGGTCAGCCTGACCTGCATAGTGAGACCCTGTCTCAAAAAGACAAAAAAAAAAGATTAAATTTGTATCTTTAATACAGGATTTTTCAAAACTAGTGTGCTAAAGTATGCAGTGACTGAGAGGAAAATTATTTACAGTGTTTCTTCCAATTTTTGACCTTCTGTCTTCTGTCTTTTTGCTAGTATCCTTATCTTTAACTAGTATCTTTAACAAGTACAACTTTTTCTTTTTTTATCCCTTCCTCTTGTATTTCTATATTCCTGCCTCTTGTTAACCTAGTCCTTAAAACATATTCTTTAATTTTTGTTATATTAAATTTCAGTTAACAGGGATAATGAATTTTCCAAAACAACATTTTATTGAAGCAAAACTCACAACTAACTTCCATATATATATAGTAGTGTAAATAGGAATTGAGGGGAACAGAATATTAACGAGAATCTAAAGCAATAAAAGCAAATTATACTGCAGCAACACTTCTCCCTTCCCAATACAGGACAGAATTTCATGAAGGTAATCAACGTATTTATGTTTATGAAATAAGCCTATGGCATAAAGTCTCAATCACAAGTATCATTACATGCAATTGTTAAAACTTGATGTCTCAGTTACATGTTTTCAAGTTACGTAGTAGTCTTAGGTATGTGGAGACTATATGGCACAGAACTCGACAGTCATAGGTTTGCATGCTAGTCTAGAAACAGAGCACATAGTCAGTTTTTTCACTTGGCATATTTCAGACCTCAGAACAGCACAAATGGAACTCACTTAGTTGGGGCATTGAAAAGTTCCAGTGCATGCTCAAAGTCACGAATTTACTGTCTTATGTGTGAATGCTCACATCCTCCTAAAACACAAACCTTCTTTCAAATACGCTCGATTCTCTGTGAGTCAGACCATAAGTTGTTGGCCCATACACAACTCCCTTGCCCTTGTTTTTTCCTTTTGTATCATATTTACAACTATAATCCTTCCCGCACACCAGGAGCCCATGTAGGAGGAAGACGCCTCTGACTGTAGCGGCTGGCTCTGTAAACATCACCCACACCTCCTCCAGCATGACCTGCACACTCCCACAGCCCTCGTGGCTCATTTTCTCCACTCCAGCAACAGGAGCCAGCTCAAGCTCGCCCTCCTTTATAAATGACTACATTCTACAAAGGCCTGCCTGGAGTAGAAAACAAAGTAGAGTGTGATTGAATGTGAAAACCTCTGTACTCCCCAGTGTGTGAAGAGTTGCGATGTAGTACTCGTTTCAATTTCTGGACCCATTCTTGCCCTCAAAACTGAAGAAAAGAAAAACCAGTGAGAAGAAAGCTTTGTGCAGTAGTATCATTTCATCTGCTTTTGCCTTGATGGGAAAGTTAGCAGGCTTGGAGAATCTAAACTAGAAGGGATTTAAAGTTCGAGGTGGTTAAGTGTCTAACTCATAATTAAACGGACCCGTGTCCTCCTGAAGAGAACAGGCTTGTACACAGGACAGATGAAATTGGCTTTGCCGTTTCCTGGTCCCCTGGCCTTAAGCAGGCCCTGAGTCCTGATTCTCTCAGCTAAAAAATGGAGAAAATAAACTGTGTGTCAGGTTATCATGAAGATATAGGGTTATGTGGGTAACACTGTACCCACCACCAGGCAAATGGCAGCCATCTTATTTATTTATCTAAGTGTTGCATACTTCACAAATAATCATCCAGTTACCTTAAACCTCCAATGAGGAGAAACTCATTGCTTGCCTAATCTTTCCATTCCATCCTTGGAATTCCCTCCAAAGTATATCCTTATCTTTGTGGTTGCCAAGGAGAAAAAGACTATGGGTGGGTAATAATTACTGACAGAGGAGGTTGGAGAGTCAGATAGGAAGAGAAGTGAGTATCCTCTCATTAGCCCTCCTCCATATGCATGCCTTTCCCTCTACCCACCCGGAGCCCCCACCAGGTTTATGCAAAGAAATCTGAAGGAATTTGGCTGTCAGGTTGCTAGCAGAAGTGTAAGAGGTTGACAGTGGTGAACACTTGGAAACATCCAATATCCAAACAACATGTATCAACCCATAATTAATGAAAACCAGTAAATGAAGCATGTCTCCACAGGGTTCCTGGGAGAGCAAATAAAGACTTCCATATAAATAGTTTATTGGAGAATGGAATTCAGGAAGCAGGAGTTGTGGCCAAACGACATAAAACGGGTAAAGAAGAGATCAAATTCAGAAATGAATTACTAATTTAGCCACTACTACATGTGAGTTGCTGCTTGCTCCCTCAGACGATGGGACATGGTGTGAAACCTGGAAATAGGAAAGAGAGAAGCGCTTAATCAATGAGTCTCAGTTCCCATTGGTTAGAGGTTCATACCTGTTAAGGCTTGTGTCTAGATGTCTCCCCAAAGCCTTATGTGCTCATATGTGGGGCTTTATCAGAGGGGGCTGGATCTAATGTGTGATGCTGAAATTGCATCATGGCACAATGCTAGGATCAAGGGCAGTAGAATTAAGGGTGTGAGTACTACCTGCCCTGAGTAGCCCAGATAAGATGAAAGGAGCAGAAAGATGCTGTTACAGTCCCTTGCGTGTTGCTGTTGCTGCCTTCTGCCACCATGATCTGCTTCTGCTCTGCAATGCCTGCCTGCCATGCCACCCTGCCTTGGAGCCAGTCAGTTATGGACTGAAACATTTGTGAACTGTAAGCCAAATAACCCTTTCCTCCTTTGACTGAGTGTTGGGTATTTTGTCTCAGCAATGAGAAAAGTAACCAAGACAATACCACAAGACATTACAACTCACACTTGCAGGTTGCACACATATATTACCCAACTATTGCTGCAAAATGTTGCATAATAAACAACTCCAAAATGTCAGTGACTTAACAAATGCTCATTTTTGTCACTCATGAGTCAGTGGATTAGCTGGCCATACTCTGTTTCAGGGTATGAATGGATCGGGTTCATATGATTCTTAGTGGTCCATATGATTCTTAGACAAGGAAGTCACTGGTACATGCTCTTTTGTGGTGAGTGGTAGAAGCACCACACTTAGTCAAACCACACACACACTTAAATCCTTTGTCTGTGTCCCATGCATTCATATTTGACTAGCCAAAGCAAGTCACATACCAAACCCAAAGTGAACGAGGCAGAGATAAAATCTTCATCACTTCTACCGGGAAACACTAAAAATAAAACCATCTGCCAATAAGGTTTGATGTATAAATCTATTATATGGAGGCAGTGAAGACTTAGAGTCATAATCTAATCTAGCAAGCATGTGTGGGCACCAGATGTGTTTCTGAAGAACCTAAGGCATCAGCACAGGGCAGATGAGAGGCACTGAGGGGGCATCTGATACAGGATATTGAGAGGGTGAAACTGTGTGAAGATGTTTGTCTTGAAAAAGAGGAAAAGAGAAAAGCAAGGTCGAGAAGATTTGACGTAATAGCTAAGAAATCTCCAAGACATGCAGTCAACTCTAACATCAATTATTTCAGAACATGACAAGGATTATTACCTCATCATATTATGTAAGAAAGAAGTTCCAGCTCTAATGGAAGTTCACATTCTTCCTTTTCTTGTGTAAATGGGAGGGAAATTGTGTGAATTAAAGCAAGAAATCATCATTCCCCACTGCTGTCGAGCTTGGAAGAGGAACTTGAAAGTGTCCTAAGAAGAAATGAGTTTTAGACCAGACTCTGATATCATATAAGTGAATACCCTTGAGAACCATGTACCCAACCAAGAGACCTGATCTCTCTCTCTCACATCAACCTGGGGTGAGTAATTTGAGGGTTCATACTCCCTGGTCCCATGTTTTGAGTGATCACTTCTCCTGAGCCAAACCAGAGGACCTCATTCTTGCCTTAGACATACACTCTTGCCATTTTGGAATGAAAGGACGTAGCACCTCAACTTTCTTAAATTATTTCTGGGATGTCAAGTCACTGATCCACATTCCAAGCCTCTGGGCCTCATAAAATGGGATTCATCTCCCTTCCACCAAGAGGCTTTCAAAACTAAAAGAAAGCTCACAAGTGTCTTGTCTACAGTATGTTAAACGCATGTTAACTGGAAATACATAAGCAACTACCTGAAAAATTTTTTGTTTGAACAGCAATGACTTCAATCTTATATATCTTACTATTAATTTGACATGATGATGGATTCAAAAATACAAACTTTTAGGGCAACCAACAGTAGATCCCTTGATATTTTGTTAATATGTCCAAATCCGCATCACTATGATGACATACAATTTTCTTTCTCAAAATATGTCCTCTGTGTTGGCTTATTTAGGAGTATTTTCCCTTGACACATTTAAGAACTACAATAAATACCATGAAAGAATAGGAAAGATTGTTTGTGTGTATGCTTTTTCTGGAAATAAATTTCATGATTTTTAAAAGATTTCCAAAGGGTCCATCTTTATCAAAAGATTATGAACTCTTGAATTTGATGGTGATTCAGATACATGATATCAGCCAGCCTCATAGTACCCCTTATATGGAAATAATAGAAAGCAAGAGTCATGAAATTTTGCCTGTGAATGAGACAATGTGACATTTCTTATGATGAACCAGATATTTCTTAGACTTCTGTTAAACACATAGGGAGTAGCAGCTCAGCTGACACTGATTTCTCTAGAAATCATTCCTGTATTCTGTTCCTCTTCTTCCGACAAACAATTCCTTCCCATTGGCACTGAGAATAATTTCTTGAGATTTTTTTTTAGGCTGAATCTGAAAGAGTAACACTCTTTTTTTCCACTTTGATCATTTTTCTATTAGCTGTCAGATTGTCTGAGGAGGGTTCCAAGTTGGCTCCAGACACCCTGGGTGAGGATAAACAAGCTACACAATGCACCATCAACCCCTCAACTACAAGAGACTGTAACAATAAGTTGCTGTCTTGAGCCATTAGATCAAGGATAGTTTGTTACATGTCAATAGATAATGTAATGGAGGTACAGAGGAATAAAAGTCCTCTATACCTTTGGGCACTGTTTGTCAGTAGAGACATCTGAGAGCCAACCATGGTCCATTACCATGAATTTGCAGGACTCTGGAATTGCCTTCCGGGAGCTCTCAGAAGAACAGAGGGTCTCAGGTGACAGGAAGCTTCTCCTCACGAGGACACTACATGCCACGTGTTGGACTCTCTTGGCCTCCTCTTCTTCACTGATCACAGCAGTCCCTGCACAGCCCTTCCCACCGCCACCAGTCTTGCCAAGGTCCCTAGATGCTAAATCCAAAGAGCTGATTTCATCTCTCACCTTGTTTACCCAATGGGCACTGTTAACCACATCCTCACATAAAATTTCCTCCACCATTAGAGCAACTGTGATTCTCTCTCCTGACAGTAAACTGTAGGAAGTAAGTTTTCATCCATCAAAAACTGTTGAAGCCAGGGGTACAGGGGGAGAGATGGATGACTACACGGAGCCCAGGGAGCTTTTAGGGCATGTTGTATGAGACTGGAATGGTGGATACAGGGCACTATTTTTTGTCAAAAACCATGGAATGAAGTACTTCTCAGTCATAAAGAAGGATAAATGAGTCATTTTCAGGAATAAGAATGAATCTGGAGACCATAGTAATAAGTGAAATAAGACACAGAAGGTTAAATATCACACGGCCTTTCTAATACAGCAGACCTAAAATATAAATAATCTATAGAGTAAAATAAAAGAGAGATAATAAGAAACAGGGAGGTAGATTCTATAGGAAGGGAGTCTGGGGAAGACGTTGGCAGAAAGGATGGGACCGACAGGGAGTAAAGATGATCAAGATGTGATTTGCGCGTGTGCCAGTTCCCCAAGATGAATGTGACTACCATGTATCACAAACGTACACTAATAAGAAAATGTTTAAATGGAATATACAACACCAAGAGTACACTAATGCGAGCGATGAGCTTTAGTTAATGATGCTTCAGCGTATGGAGGAAAATACTTCAGCGGGAAGGATAGTGAGGGGAACAGGCTCTGACAAAGGAGAAACTGGACTCAGAAGCGGACAGTTTAACAGAACCCTCTGTCAGTACCACCGGGAGCGCCGATGCAGGTGCAGACGGCTCCTGTGAATCGCCCCAGACCGAAGGCGTGGCCTGGGTGAGACAAGTCCCTGCAGCGGAAGACCCCGCGAGCTCTCCAAGAAAGCACTTAGCCGGACACACCAGCGCGCGCCCTGGTTCCACGAGGACCTGGTCAGCGCGGCTTAGCATGTCCGCCGCATTCGTGAGGGCCCCTGAATGAACGTTAAAAGGCAGACTGGCAAACCTTTGGCATTCATAAAAGTATTAATACAGTTTCCTTAAGTCGTCAAAATATGAAACTGGTTTTAGTTTTATGTTAACTTTTTCTTCTTCAATTCTCATGGGAATGTCTCCAAAAATGGCACTAACATGACTGGAAAGAAAGATGTATAGAAGACAGAATTTTAGTCAAGATGTATAGAAGCCACATATGACTCTATTTGGATTTGACACTGGGAGATGTGACATCAAATATGCTGCTAGTGCTGACATTCTTTGAAAAAATTCAGATCTGCACAATTTGAAGAGATAGAAATCTTGATGAACGGTGTATCAAATTTTTGAAAGCAGGATGGTATTACCAGCTTCACGTCTGTGTTCCCCTAAAATACATACATGGAAACCCTAACCCCAGTAAAATGGTATTAGGAAGCAGGGCCTCTGGAGGTAATTTAGTCAAAAGAGTAGGGCCTTTGTGATAGGATTAGAGTCTTTGTAAGAAGATTCAAGAGCCCTTGCTTCCTTTCTCTCTGTCCTCCACTCTATGAGGACACAGCAAGAAGATGACCACCTGCAAGCCAGGAAGTGGGCTCTCATCAGAGCCCGTTTCTGGGACTTTCAGGCACCAGCATGGTGAGAAGTAGATTTCTGTTGTTTAAGCCACCCAGTCTATGGTAATTTGCCTTGGCAGCCTGAACTAAGACAGATGGAAATGCCAACTAAATACTATTAAAGCAATTAGATTAAACTTAGAAAAAAGTATGACACATCAGAGAAAGTAAGTGAAACCACACAAGAAACTCAAAGGGCAAATTGTGGAATTTGTCAGAAAATGAAATTACTTTCATAATAGTTCTGGCTAGGGTTATTTCATATGAATTGTTACTCGTTATTTATTACAAAAAGAAACATTTAAATGTGGATGTTTTATTTTTGTAATTTAAATACCTTTTTCTTGTTTTATTACTACATGTTTGTAGCACATAATAGTTATGGTCCTTGTCAGGAGCTGGGTCCTGTGAATAACACAGCTTCATTCTTTTTCCATCCCCTCGATCTCTTGGTTCCCTTTCCATCTGAGAAAGATCTACCTCCCCACTTCCTATTATCTTTTATTTTTTCTTTATTTATATACTAAGTTTTTCATATAACAGAAACCATGCAATATATAAATTCATGTGTCTGGTTTATTTCATGTAACATGAAATGTTTTTTATTTAGAGCAAAGGATTTTTCTGTATAAAAGAGAAACTGCATGTGAAAAAAGGCAACTAATGTGGCATTTCGATAAAACATAGGAAAATTAGAACAAAAAAATGTTTGATTGACTATGAAGGCAAAGATCCACCTACGAATAATTCTGAGCAGATTTCTGTGGAGACAATTTCCTGGCCATCTGAGATGAAGATGGAGAGCCCACAGTCAGTCAAGACCATGAGCCACAATGAACAAAGACAAGTCGTTCACCTTAACGTTGCAGTCACTGGTACACAGATTATGTGCAAATAACATCACTTAGGCAAGGCATTTGTGAGCTTATAAATGTATGGCATATTTGAATAATTTATTTTCATATTTGAATAATTTTTAAATGTTTTGCTATGGCATAATCATACAGAAAAGTACACAAATCACATGTTAACAGCTCAGTAAATTTTCAGGGTAAGTAATAACCAGCACTCACTTTAAAAAGCAGAATGTATTCTCTTTCTTAATTTTATTGCTCCCCTGATAATTTCAGACCAGTAACAGAAGACTCAGACATGTGATTTTGCCAACTTTCAGTCTAACTTAACACATTTTTTTTTTACTTTGTCATTGGGAAGGTATACTTGTCAAAGCAGGGGAATAGAACATATTCATTAACATTACTGTTGTCTTGATTAATGACATCCAGATATTTAGTAGGTCTCCATTGATTGTATTTGATTCTAAGCTCCACAGTGATTAGGGCTGGGCCTTCTATGACTTCCCCTACAAACACCCTTGCTTGTAACTCTCTGAGCACCTCTCTACCCAGCAGGTCGAGGCATACAGAATATTTGCCTATCCATATGTTTCCCACCCACCCTGCTGTCTAATTTTGGTTCATAATCTTACTCTCTCACATAAGTCTGGATTCTTTTTCAGAACACCTACCACGGTCTATAATTACATATGTATTTGGGAGCTTATGTGCTAATGTGTATCTTCCCCACCAGTTTAAAAACTCCATAAGGCAAGGAAACCTACCTGTTATTTCACTACTTCATACCCAGCCCATATCTCATACAAAGTATTCAATAAATATTTATTAAATTGAATGAATGAGCCAGGCATGGAGGCACATGCCTATAATCCCAGCACTTGGGAGGCTGAGGCAAGAGGATCACTGCAAGTTCAAGGCCAGCCTGGGATACATAGTGAGACCCTGTCTCCAAAAAAAGAAATAATTGAAAGAATGAATGAATGAGAAAATGAATAGAAGCCAGGTGTATAGCTTAGTGGTAGAGTACACGCATACTCTAGTACAGAGCCCTGGGTTTGATCTCCATCCCTGAAAAGAAAATAAAAGAGAGAGCAAAAAAATGAACAAACTGTAGGGTGATGGTTGACTCACAAATCTACCTCCCTACTGTCTCTGTTGCTCCTGAGAACAAGTCTGTGTCCAATTCTCATAAATCATGTCTATATGGAATCCCATAAGCATGTCAAATTCAGTGTATACAAAGTAAAATTCATCCTCTTTCCTCCAAATTGAAACCAACTTTGTCCTCCTGCATCTATATCTCAAAGAAAGTTAGTACCATCTTCTGTAGGGCCAGTCAAATCCCAAGGAGTGAGCTTATCCTTCCCTCCACCTTCTAGTCAGCACCAGTCCACCTTTCTGTCCACCAAGTACCTTGCATTAGCTCACCCTTCCACTTCCTAAACATCCTGATCCTGTGAAAGAGGACACAGAGATGGTGTAAGTGCTACACCCCCTGGAGGGCAGGTAACTTGCTTATGATGAGCCTACTCCTTGCACCAAATCCTGTCTTAGTTACTTTTCTCTTGTTGCTTAGACAAACTACCTGACACCCAAAATGAAGAAAAAAGTTTATTTCGCTCACAGTTTGTGGAGGTTTCAGTTCATACTCAGCTGGCTCCAAGGCAGGGTTGCGTGGCACAGGGGCAACAGTTCAAGGTGGCAGAAGACAGCAAAAACAAGAACAAAAAATGGGGGTGGGAGCCTTTTTTCCTCCCTTAATTGTAAGCAGGTTACCTGGTCTCAGGTGGGTGTAGCACTCACACTAGCTCAGTGCCCTCCTCTTGACAATTTCTCAAGTTGACACAGTGTATCAACCATTACAGAAGTCTTTCAAAAACAGAAACTCCCAGTGCCTGGCATGGTGGTGTACACCTCTGATCCCAACATTGGGGAGGCTGAAGCAAGAGGATCATTGTAAGTTTGAGGCTAGCCTGGGCTACATAGTGAGTTCAAGGTCTGTCTACACTTCCTAGCAAGACCCTACCTCAAAAACAAACAACTCAGACACTTCTGAAGAATAGAAAAGTAGGGTAGAGGACAAAGAAGAGAAGATTTTAGTTTTCATTTTGTAACTTTCTTTAATATAAAATTATTGACTATACATGATAGATAGTAATTTAAAATGCAGATTTTAAAATATATTTTTAATTAGCTAGCCTTTTTATCAGTAGCCTTTAAGATATACCCCCAGTTCACTGGCATAGAGTTTGGCCTAGCATGATGTATTACAGAGAGCTAGTCTCATCTCCTGCCCTCTCTCACAGTTGTTCTCTCTAGCAACCTCACATTCCACACTGAGCTCCTTTCATTATTTGTCTTTGAAAACTTGGTGGGTGCCACTCTCCTGAACCTCTCCTACTCCTTCTCTGAGGTAAGTGGTGCCCTATCTCTGAGCTACAATGGCTTCCTGTGTATAGGTCTGTCACAAACCAGAAAGCCGTGCGAGAAGTACTGTATCTGTCACAGCCTAGGGGCTTCCTGAGGACAGAGGTACACTTAGCTCCTGTGCCACATTCAGTGCCTACCATGGAATAGGGCTTTAGTGAATGCGGATGAAGGAATGATGAACAATAAGTTTACATACATCCATCTCTAAAGGGAGGAAGTTACAAGAGTCGGGCATGGTGGCTCACATCTGTGATCCCAGCACTCAGGAGGCTGAGGCAGGAGGGTCGTTGAGAGTTCTAGTCCAGCCTGGGCTACCAAGTGAGCTCAAGGTCAGCCTGAACTGCATAGTGAGACCTTGTCTCAAAAAAACCACAAAAACAAACAAACAAAAAAAAAGGAAATTACAAGCAAGGGATGATACCCAATGTCATATATTTAAACAATAATGCAGCTGAAAAAAAGTGGGCAAAGAATATGAGTAGACAGTTCACAGAAAAAAAAATACAAATGACTTTTAACCATCTGATGAGGCATCTGAGTCATAAAAAATGAAATGCAAATTATCTTGATTGTGAGATATCATTTTATCAAACTGGCAAAGATCAGAAGTGTTGATAGCAATGTGTTAAGAATAAATGGGGTAAAAGACTCTTACATGTGACGATAGAAGCATATATCATTAGGATCTCTATGGAAAGCAAGTTAGCAATATTTTTAAGGATTAAAAATGAGAGTACCTCTCCTTGACACTCTATTTCCTACAAGTTTGAAAAGATGTATGTTCATTCTGGTCTAGGGCCAGATTTGGAGTTCCTATCCATAGTAGTCTTTCACCTTTGAATGTGGATTGTATATTCCTTTACTGGAGTTAGTTATTGCCCCAACCAGCTAGTAAATTTCTGAGGTCAAGACTGTGTCACACCTCTTTCTTTCTGAGTGCCTCATTATACTGAATGCATGAGATTCACAGATCACAAGCAACTAATCCCCAGGCCACTTCTGAAGTTAACATCTCACCCCAACCCCTCCAGGAAAGATTGGTGTTCCCTGAGGTGTCATTGTCAGAAGCAAAGAAAGACTGAAAGTCTGAGGATCTGGGTCCAGTAAACCTTCTTTGGAGTTCTGATAAGATTTCATGAGAATGAAAAAATCCATGCCTCGGATTATGTCATCAAGAAGTTTATTGTTTGGAAAATGTCAAACTTTAAAATAGTGTAATAGTTTCTCCTGGCATAATATAATCCTATAATTTCAAATTAAATCTGCACCCAAAAAGTTCCCAAAATTTTCACAATTTCTTAACTAAACTTCCCAGTAAATTGCATTGTTTCATCACTTAAGAGAAAGTGATTCATTCACAATTTTAACAAATGAGTGGATGTAATGGTTATAGGAAATTATACATTCACTCAAGTAATCCTGATTAATAAATAATATATATATATGACTCAGAAATGTGACAATGAGCCAAATCCAAAACAATAATTATTGGGGGGAGATAATTCTAGAAGAGCTATCATATGGAGTATGAAAGCTATTACAGGAATCAGATTTGAAGTCAATTATTCTAGTCCCTTCGTCTACAGGCAATTGAGAGACAGAGGGGGCCTGCCATTAAGTGAAAGTTTCCAGGAACATCCCAAGAACTAACCCCAAACTCAGTATTTTAAAAATCATGAAAACTTGTTTTCCTGCCAAGATCTGAACCAGGAATTTTCTTCTCATGCCATTAACCTCACCAGAAATATGTCAAACCAACAACTGAAAGTATCCAAAGATGAGCAGAAGGAACCTGCAGGGATTGAAGATGTAGCTCAGTTGTAGAGTGTTGCCTAGCATGTGTGTGGCCCCAGATTCAAATCCCAGTACTGAAAAAAATTTTAATTAAAAAAGAGGCATAGAAGGGACCTGGAATCCAGGAGAGAAATGCTTAAGGTATTAAGAATATTTTTCTCTTGTTTGGTTTTACTTGTTATTTATCCTAGATAACTCCCTATTTTGAGATGGGGATATAACATATAAAGCTCAGTGTAAAACTCAGTAAACAAATGCCATAAAGGTATGCGTTCCTTTTGCACCACAGTTTCCCCCTCAAGAGGGCATTGGAGAGAAACAACCTCCCCTTTATCAAGCACATTTGTCTCTGAGGAGGGCCTGCTTGGATTTCAGACCCTTTTATCCTCTTTAGTAAGGATCCTTGTGCAGATTCATAGTATATAAATGTACACAATATCTCCATGTTCTGGAGAAGAACAATCTCTTTGTCCAGACTCAGTGTTTGAATGCTGAATTAGTCAGTTTTCTGTCACTGTGGCCAAATACCTGAGAATATTAATTTAAAAGGTAAAGATTTATTTTGGCTGACAGTTTCAGAGGGTTTAGTCCATGGTTAGCTGGCTCCCTTGCTTTAAGGCTGGGGGAAAAGACAAAAACATTATGATGGGAGGGCGTGGCAGAAGAAAGCTGCTCAATTCATAGCTGCCAGGAAGGAGAGAGAGCCAGAGGTCCCATCTCCTGTTTCCTTCACCTCCCAATATTGCCATCTGTTACCACTGAGTGGGTGAGTTCTTCTCTCAACCCAGAAAGAATTACAAAGAAGAGAGTCAGAAGAGGACTGAGCAAATTTAGTGTACAGCAAAAGCAGAAAGCAGCACGTATTGTAAAGCAGAAGCAAAAAGCTCTCATGCAAACCAGCCTTGGAGGGGGCTCAAAAAGGGTTACCAAAAAGACTGTCTTGTGGAGGGGTTTTTATGCACAAAAATGACTACATTTTAGCCAAGTTGAGACTAAACTATGAGGTTACAATCAGGAGAGTTTTACCTAGAAGTAGACCTGAAGGAGCTCAAGGTATGTAGCAGGTATACACTTGTAAGCACCATTAATTATAACTTTAAATAGAACAAAGGCATTCTTTAGAAAGGTATGAATATCTTATTTCTGGGCAAGAAAGTCCCGCCAATCTAAAGAGGCCTTTGTGTACTGGGGCCTCCAGGTGTCTGGTCTTGGTCATCAAAGCGTCCTTCACTGAATGTTTCTGATGCCCTCCTTGGCTTGGCCCTGCTCTGGCTGCCTGTCTCGTCTGTGGGCCTCCCTCTATCAGAGCACTTTCCACACTCACCTCTGCTCACAGGCCAGTGCCACTCCGAGAAATCTTCCCGCCCTCCCACAGGCCTTGTTCGGCCTTGACGATTACCGCAGGGACCCTCTTGTCAGGTTAGGAAAATGACGCCAAACCTTAGAAAACGTGACCTAAGCCCAACCCTGCCAGTGCAGCGGACTCATGGTCCATTCTCTCCACGCCCCTGGTTATCCCTCTGCTTCACTATCAAAGTGTGATCTCACCAGTGGATTATGCCACTGATCTGTTGGAGTCCTCGGGATGCAGTCACCTCCAAAAATCCCACCAGCAGCCAAGTCTTCAGCACAGTGAGCCCTGGGGAAAGCATCATATCCAAACCATAACAAAGCTGTGTTCAGAGTCAGGCTAAATCCATCTGGCAGAGGCTGTTCCATGACTGACCTCCTGACTGTTGGCCCAATCATCTTAGTCATCTGACCTTTTGGAGCAATTTCCTGCTCTGGGCTGGCAGACCAGGCTCAATGCTGTGTTCGACCCTATTTTTAAATTGCCCAGATGGTGTGAATGGGTGTGTGGCTCAGGGTGCCCCCACGTACTGGGCTGTTTCCAGGAAGAACTATTTGTACCTTGGGTGTAACCAACAGCTGCAGAAGAGACTGGGAGGTGGGGATGAGGGGATGGTGAAAGTCTGGCCAGTTCTTTCACGATGTGAGTAAAAACCATTTCACCAGTTATCTGTGAAATTCTGAGCCTTAGCTTAGATTGGGGGTGAGGTTACTCTTGATCACCTATAAAAATGGCAGCACAGTGCAGACGGACAAAGTGAGCAGGTAGAAAGTCAGGAGGGCGGTCCTGAGATAGCTGCTCTGGTCCCTGCCTCACTTACCCAAGTTGTACTTGGTGTGCTCTGTGCAGGGGAATCAGCAGGGAAACAGCTCCCTTCATTACATGGGCTGTAGCCATTTTCTGCTCCTTGTCTCCTTTAAATAAAAATTAACTCCGATTCTTTAGAGGTTACCAGGACCTGATACCTACAAAAGAGAAGAAAGAATAAAGAAG
>RJWT010022244.1:0-17252 GCA_004365215.1 Cuniculus paca
AAAAAAAAAAAAGAATGGAAAACTCTTCCTTCCAAGCTTAATACTTTCTACTGGACCCATTTACAGAGCAGTCTAATATTGACAAATAGCATAGGGACAAAAGGAAAAGTTGCTACTCAAAATAAAGTTGAGAACAAAATGTAAACATAGAATGAAAAGCAGACTTTGAGTTGCTTAGAATAGTCTTCTTAGAGGATGAAAAGCAGATCTCAGGAGAAGAAAAACCCAAATAGTTCTGTCGCTTACAGCACTCTGGAACTTTTAAGCACTTAATAATATAGGAAGGGGAAGGAAAGCATGACATGACCCAAATGAAACGGTTTCACTTAATGAATCTGGACAAGCCACATTTCCTCAAAGCATTCCATTAACCATGTTTTGTCCCTTCGCTTATGTAAAGATATCATATTATATAAGTGCCTACGTTTGGACACGTAGATAATTAAAAGAGAGAGGTTTAATATCCATTTGGTTTTACAAAGTTATGACATTTCCTATACAAAGTCAGGGGCTTATTTCCTCTCTAATTCATTTGATAACTTGCCTGGATGGTAATATGAGTTGTGTGTTTTAAGATATAGTATTATTTGTTTAGCCTAGGGGTAATGTAAATTCTAAAATTTAAAAGCTACAACGCTAACGATCTGAATAATAACCCTATATTTATACATGACCAACTAATGCCCTTTATATTTTGTTTTCTGTGTACATTCGATGACAGCATTGGGGGAAAAAAAAATCCAAGGAAGAGACCTACAATGAACCATTTTATGTACACAATATCTGCTACCAGCGCCCTATGAATCATTTTCCCCTGCATACCACTGAATCCACTCTGTATACTCAACATTTGAAAGTAGTTTTCTATTTTACATTTTCTTAATTCTAATTAAACAAATCTTAATCTTGACTTTAATGGTTGCAATTATGACACTTCATTATGTTAAATGTTAGTTGCAACATAAGAATAAATTGTATAAACAGTTTAGCTGCAATTGCATGGTGTCTAACTGTACATTACTCATTAACAAGATGTGGGTAGCAGCAATTATAACATTTCCTCCTAATGTCCCCATTTATTGAGTCACAGCAGCAAGCCCCCTTTCACATCACACACTGATTGACGATAGCAGCTTTTGTGCTCATGGAGAACAGGCACTGTAACCCGCTGTGTGCCTCCAACTCAGATCGATGAAAGTACACATTAGCTCTTAGCCTCACAGGCCGGAGTTCTTGAAGGTCAAAATAGCCATCAGCATCACTGTAGGGTATAAAAATCATTTCACAAACTGTGAACAAAAACAACACAACTTGCTTTGCAGTTTGATTATTGTTTATAGATACAGCAAGCCAAGAATTAAAGCATAGCCTTGGGGCAGCATAATTATTTACAGCTGAAGACTCATATCATTATTAGTGTTCTCCTAATTGCTTGAAGTTATATCAATGTTAGTTGATTTAACACTTTTTTTATAACATGCATGGAATTGGTTCCTTTGCATGTGGAGTGTCAGTTTAACTGGTAGATGGTTTCTTAATTTATCAAAGTTTATTTTTTTCTTCTAATTGATCTTTTTTTTTTTCCTTTGAGGAAAGATTTTTTTTTCCCTTATCCATAAGCAGGGAGAAGAGTTGAAACTGAGTTTCTGCTTATCTACTGTATCTTAATGGTAGCCTACTACAATGGTCTTATTTCATTTTCATTAAAAATTGAATCCATGAAGCCACCACAGTGCCTTCAATTAGAAAATGAATCAAACATTCCTCCAGGTGGTTTGTGCCCATCTTTCTCCCTTGGATAACCCTCTTGAAATTTAGTTCAACATTAAGAGCACAACCATGCAGCTAATAGAAGCCTTCGATAATGTGGAATCCATGAAAGTTTTCATGCATTGTCAAATCTCAAATCTTGATAAACCAGTCAAGACTTTTAAAAATGCATAAGGAAAATGAAGCTGACCAGGTAGCTATAATACAAATGAAAACATACAGAAATATCAAGGAAGAAACATAAAAGGCATTCATGTACTATGATTGTGGGTGGAGTTTGGAGTTTTCATGTTAAAACAAATTTCCCTTTTTAATGGTGCTCTTTACCTGGATATAATGGCTTTTTCTTTTTCTGTCATATATTTTTTACCTATAGGTGGCGACACTTGTGCCGTTTCCTCTGGAAGTATTTGTGTGCCTGGAAAGAGATGGATAGTTGCTACCTTCTAGAAGACTTAGAGTTTTAACTTATAGACCATGGTATCAAAGATTTTTAAGATTAGAAAAAGATCTTTGAGACCAAGTATTCAATTTCTATCAGTGACTATGTCTGAAGAAAATAAAGGCCCAAGAGATTAAATTCAATGTTCGAGATGACACAATCAGTGACAGAGTTGGGAAAGAAAAAAAGAAACTAAATTCAGAAATGATAAACTGAGGCAGGCTGTAAACATGCAAAATAAACACAAGAACAACTCTCACAAAATATCATCTAGACCCCTATTTCCACGGACCTAATTTTCTATAGTCCTAATAAACAAGATATGATTAAACCCAGCATTGATTTTTTTCTTAATTCTTTCACAATAAATGGCCCTCGAAAATATTATGATAAAAGAGCTGAGGTGTTTTATTTGAGAAAATGTAAATGTTTACAAAAATGCTTCCCAAAAGGAAATATCAATTTAATGGCTAATGTATGTTTTCACAGAATTGATCACCACGTGCAAATATGAGACTACTGAGACTATCTGAGAAGATTGCTAATGGAGCTTATTGTTTAGAAGTATGTGAAAGCAAATACCTAAGACTTTGATTCTGGGTCACAAAGGTTACCCGGAGATCTTATGAAATTCAAGCTGTGATTGTTAACCTGCTAAAAGTTACCACATTACTTAACACTTGTGATCTTATCTAAGAGACATGTGGTAGAAATATTCCCTGAGATTTCTAAGGACAATTTTGTTTTATCAAAGGGAATATTATTTAACAATTCTCTTTAGGTGCCTTTAGCAAAACTCTTGGGGGGGTGCCTGAGAAACAGAAAACTTTTTAAATGGCATTTTAGGCTAATTTAATTTCGATTGCTCTCTTGAACAAAGAACACTGTATAGCAAAGCTGATGTGCTGGCACTGGTGTCTGAAGCTGCCTCCATCCCATGATCAAGATCCCATGAAAATGGTAAGAAAGTGACAGATGGAAAAGGACTGGACGAGCTCTCCACCACTGAGGGTGATGGATGTGCATGAGCCGTCTTTCTTGAGAGTTTAACAGTGTCTTTTCTGCTACTGGCAGAAATTATCCTACACAGAGGTTAAATCCAGAATAGAAAGGTAATTTTGCATTGATTTTTTTAACATATACCTTGACATATAAATATACATATTTACCTTATTTTTGTTCTTCATTTGTCTATATTTAGGAAGATACAAAAAAATTAATTAGATGGATAAATAAAAGCAGTAAGGCAAAGTAGTGGACACGTTTAGTATTTTCAGTAAGAGAGCACACTAAAGAATTTTCACCTCAAAGATATGGCTATATTGTTCATAAACCAGTGATCTGATTTTATCTCTGGTACCTTTCACAGCCTTCACTGTACTATTCAAATATTTTTAGTGTCACTTTTCATCTGTGTGAAGTTAGGTTTCATTTGTGTGAATCATGTTACCTCCACTTTCACCTTTAGGTTTGGGTTAAATTTTTGTTTGTCCTTCACTAGACAAGTATTTGCTTTATACTTCTCGGTTCATCTTAGATGGTAAGTATATTTATAGTCCATCATGATATGATAAGGAATGTAGTATGATGTAACTTAATTTTATCACCTGTAACACTTTATTCTTCCACAAAAATCAGTGATTACGAAAAAGTTGTAAGTGCAATAGCAATTTGGCTGTGGTAACTACTGAGGATTAGAACATTGCTGTTTTTCAGGTCCCATCTTTCCATAAAAATGTCTCATTTTAGGAAATGTAGATGCATTTGAGGTAGAAAAAAACTATCTTGCTGTCTATTGCAGGGAATCAAATTGTTAAAATCTGTAAGATAAATATTTACTTTTTAAACTGTGTCAAAAAGAACTATCATCAAACAGAAGTTGCAATGCATTAGAGTCTATGCCTCAGGTTAAAATAAAACGGTGAGTTTTGCACTCTTTTTTGCATTTCAATCCATTGCTTCCAGGCTCCCACTGCTCCTTCAGAAGGAACCTGAGCCTCCCCGCAGAAGGGGGTGGGGGAAGGGGAGGGAGGGGTGGGAACAAGTCTTGGGATCTCATAGGTTACAACATCTGCTGGGCAGATAACATCTGCAGATAATGACAGGGCAGGGGTGAAGGGTAGAAAGGCCAAGCTATGGGAGAGTGACAGAGCATGGGGGCGGGGGCGTTGCAAGAATTCTGTCACATCCACTGTCCTAATTTAAGTATTTAACCTGTGCACAGCACAGGGGGGCATCTTGACCCCCCACTGCTGGGCACTACTTAACTTCTTTCTTCACTTGAAGAAAAGAAAAAAAAAAAAAAGACACTGATTGCAGTGACACTGGATGTTGGAACTGTTTGATAAGTGATGACTCACATGTCCACCACTTTTAACAGTTTTCGTTTTCCTCTCCTAACTGGAGCGGGGTGGCACTGAAGTGAGAGAAAGCTCATCCAGTGGACGGATGCTGCTGTCAGGAGGAAGCAGATTAGTCAATCCTTATAGCAAAAGTGAATTTCAGATAGCAGCTCAAGCATGACCACTCTGAGCACAGCCCGGTGTTTATGCACACAGAGGACAATGAGGTGGCCGGGCACTAACTGCAGATGCATTCCTCAAGCTTGCAGGCCATGCCAAACTGAAAATTGTGGTCAACTCAAGCAGCAGAAGCAAGGTCCACTCAGAATTCGTTGCGGCAATTGTAATTAAATCACGTATTTTGTCATCGTCTCCCCCCACGGCCACCCCGTGCTATACACACAGCTACTTAAGCCACTGCAGCCACAGCAGACCCCACGCCTGGAATTCTCTGAGTTGACTCCTTCCTTTCTATCATGGGCTCAGACACAGCTAGCTAAGCAGGGCCATTGTGTAAAGCTACACCAGCCTTTCCAGGGCCTTGATTTGTTACCTGAAATGTTTGAGAATCCTACAGCTTACAGACATGAAAAAGCTTGATTCAAAACAAGTGAGGAAAAAAGTTAATTGTTTCCCTTAGTATGAACTGCAAATTAAGACAGAAACAGGTACCATTTTTTACCAAATAACTTTCAGAAGGCTAATGATGGTTTCCAGCACCAGCACTACTATGAAAAATCAGGGATGGCTAATTAATAACAATTGCAGTCCCTGGGAGACTCTGACCTCCGGCTGCCTGGACTCCCATCTTACGAGCTGACTAACCCTGGGCGAGTTACTTAAGCACCTAGGTCTCTTCAACAGAAAATAGGGCAATGATTCCATCTGCTCCCCTGTGCCATTGTGAGGACTGAATAAAAACAAGTGAAGTATTCACTCCATGCCTGTCATTTAACACATGCCGGCTATTACACCTATTAAGAGTGTGATGACCACAGTGAGCACTACCTCGCTGAATTCTCAAGCATAACTCAAACTGCGTTGTGGTTGCAACGGATCGAGGTGTGCCTATGGTTATGAACAAAGACTAGAAGAGAAGTTATGCAACTAGAAATCATCTAGGTTAATGGTGAGACAGTTTTTTCTTCTCATTCTAGTAAGATCCTTTCATTGTTAGAGTGTTTACAAAAGGAAGAGAAAGTATACATGTAATTCTTATTGCTGCACAACGCATGACTTTGTTACCTGATAGACTAATTAAGGAGGTAAATAAATGTCTTTAGAAATAATACCAAAGACAACAAACAGAATGGGAAACACCTTGAGCACCCCTTCTCATTAAAAAAAAGTGTTTGATATAGATATATATACACATCACATTCCAAGAGACTTGATCTCAATAAAAAAGTTTGCCTATCAAAACCATGTTTCTCATCAGTCTTTCACATGAATTAAGCATTTGGACAGATAAGAAGTATTCACTGATAACATTTTTGGTTACAAAATAAAAGAAGAATTTGTAAGAGATCCTTGAGTCTTGAATGGTGGTAGGCTTACAATAAAAACAAGAGAGGGATTTTGGACATGCAGAAGTTTTTATAAATGCCATGGTATCTGAGCGTGTCATTATATACAGGTACTTCCTGTCAATAAAAATAAATACATGCTTCCAAATTCATGTGACTCTTTAATAGTTATTTTCTCTCCAATCGTTAACACTATTAGGTCTCATATACTTCCCATCGATTTCTCTACAAATATTTGACTTAGTACTCAAGAATGCTAAGGTTCTCTTCTATCCGACAGTATTCAGAGGGTTTAGAAGTACAGTGACATGCCCAGGTCAGCCCTCTTCTGGTGTCCCAGATCTGCAAATGCACCATGACTCAGTTTAATAGCAGACAACTTCTAATTTCTTCTCTGCCATCTTTAAGTGGAATATCTAGCATTACTGTTTTGTATTGTCATAAAATTCAACCAAGTTTAATTTTTCCAACTGGATATTCTGTTTCACTTCAAACCTTCCTCATTTATCCACGACTGATAGTTCTAAACTAGTTTCCACATTAAAAGAAAAGTAAAAAGAATTTGAAAAGAGCTACTGAAATTTCTGATTATGGGAGATACCCATAAGTAACTCTGCTAAGACAAAGAAGTAATCCCTTGAGAAATACTGACAGTCTCTTGTTAAAACTGATGCAATAGTGGAAATTAACAATGGAGAAGTGGCACTTAGAAAGCTGTCCCAGGGAAGCTGCCTGCCTTTAGTCCCCTGGGTGAAAATTGAGGGTCGTGCCTCCTGACTACCAATTTTCTAGGAAGGCATTTCCTGTCACTGTGTTTGCTTCTCAAAAGTTTCCATTTCCCCCTCTGATAAACAGAGAAATTTAGCTGTCTCTGGTAATAAATTTCATCTCTGTCATCCACAGTTATCAATAGTCATAGAAATTTCTGTTTTCATCTCCTGTCGTTGTGATGAGCTCTCATATTTAGCTCCAAGCATTCTTCTCTTTTAAGCTAGATTCAAATGCTGTAAGACAATAATAACCATTAACTATTACTTTAACAATATCTGAGACACAGCGATTAGCCCTCTAGCTTAGTAGTTATCAAAAATTGCAACATCTAAGGCAAAGCTTTTCATCTTCATTCAATATCCCACCACTCTGCTCAGCCTCACCAAACTTACATATAACGTGATCCGAGTTCCCGCTTCCCAGCTATAAATCTTGTGCTTGGGGACCTGCCATGGTCTCTTCTTTTGACAGTGAGGTGTCAAATTATAGGCACATTACAGGTTATTCACAGATTATTACAGAATATTTTTAATTCTCAGTCCTTCCAGATTTATCCTTCTTTTTTTTTTTAACTCTTTGTGGCTAACCAGTACTCATCCTTGGAGGATCTAGTAATGTACTACCTCCTACCTCTACAGATGTCTCTTCCCTGGGTGTCTCCATTTACTACCTGAATGTACCTCTTAACAGAGGGAACCCATTGATAGAACACAAGAAAAAATGTCACCTGTTTTTCTGTTGGAGAACTTTATCATATTTATAGTTTTCAAAACTCTGGAAAATTCTAGGGCAGGTAGTGTTGAGTGTTATAGAGTAACTCAGGAGCAAGGAGAGTCTGCTAAGTACTGACTAGGGTGGTTCACATAGAAACCAGGCTGCAGGTAAAGTTTTACATAGATGGCAAAGTTCACACATTGCACTGCTTCGCTTCAAAATACTCTTGCAATTCTTTTAGGTTTGAACATTATTGCATCCTCAAGTCGCCTCCTAAACTGCACCCTCACCTTCCATGTTCCGCATGCCCTACTTATTCAAGTTCTCTTGTTTCCATCACTTCAACAGCTTCTGAAATCCTATTTCCTCTATTAAGCTTCTGACTAATTGGAAAAGAGGCAGCAATTTCCCCTTGAAGGGCAGTTCCCAGAGCAATTTCTCCACAGGACTCTGTCGATTCCTCTGGAAACTGGCTTACTGCTCTCAAGACTTTGGCCTTATCTGGAGTCTTCCATCTGAAAAGGAAAGTTCAGAGACTATAAAGAACAGGACTTCGCATTTTCCCCTGGACCAATGGGGCCTTAATAAGTACTTTAAGTGAAAATGAGATGCGAAAAATCTCCAACTGCCAATTGCCAATTTCCTCTTTGGCTGGAATTTACTTGTAGTCAATAATTTAATAGTATAGGTAGTTTTTAAGATGAACAGTCTTAGTTATTTTCATATGCTGCTATTGTTGGTAAGGCAAAATTGATATTTCTTCTCTTCTCAACAACATTATCTAATGCTACTATTTTGCAAAAAATTAGAATGGCCAGTGGTGGAATAATAGTGGTGAATTTTATTCAAAATGATTGAGTTTTCTTCTCCTAGGAAATGCATTTCTTACTTGTGATTCACAAATGAGAAGACGATGCCAGCTATTTGGTCAAACAGCAAATCTCAGAATGTATGCCTACATTCCTCAAGCTTTTAGCCTTTCAACTCGGATACATCATGTCATCTCAAAGAAGTGTATGTGAATTAAATACATGAGGAAAAATTTGTGGAGCCCATAAAATTACTCTCCTCTATTCTTTAATTTATGGAGTTGGAACCACCCAGCCCCAATACAGCTACAAAAACTCTGAAGTTGTAGAACATTTTATCTGTTCAAAATACAATTGGATCCATAAAAACTGACATAGTTGATTTGAACTTTTCAATACCTTTCCTGAGGATACACCTTTTTTTTAACAAGATGTCATTATTCTGTACACCCACAAGTGCAAACCACTGACACGCACTGATACACTGTGTGAATGCTGCTTTGATCCTGTGCAAAGTGTTACAGCAACCCAAGTGCAAAAAGAAAACTGAATTGAGAGAAGCCCTAAAGAGCAGTGCTCTATAAATCAGAATTTCCATGCAATTTAGAGATGAGTTCACTAGGTACCATGTTAGTATATGAAATGGAATTAGTGTTGCTTACAAATTTTATATCTGAAATGAGCTACACAAATCATTCATCTAAATGTAACATATTGATATCTCCATCCATTTGAATATATTAAGACAAATAGTTACTCCCTTCATTTAATCTTCCTTAAACATGTATTACATGGTATTTTTGCAGTGGTATTTCAGATCACAGGATGAGTACAAGTGGTATATCAGTGCACTGAAAACAAGTTCTATGACCTCCAAGAGAACCTAGGGGTCAAACAAGGGGCAGTTGCTGGCATTTAACATCATCTGACTCTAAAAATAAAATGTCTATTCTTCATGAAATGCTTGGATGCATTAGTGGATTTTCTGTTTGCTCTGTACCAGCCATAGTAACTTTTTGCATTGCTGTTTTTAGAAATCTATGAGATCAGCATAAATTGAAATCTTAGTAAATTCATTTAACCTCTGTTATACTTACTCAACCTTATGCTCGTTTATTTTTTTGATGAAAAGCATCATATAAAGTGAATAAGAATTAGCATACCCAGTTATAATAATTGCTAATATTCATAGGGAATAGACTATTTGGCACAAATATTATCCCATTTCATTCTCAAAATATCCTATGAGATAAATGCTGTAATCACCCCATTTTATTTTGATTAAAGTTAAAAGAACTAAGACTTAGTATATGTAAGTTACTTATCCCAGGTGAGCTAAAAGGTGGTAAGATAAAATTACCTACATTTATAGAATCTCATCTAGTAAACCCATACTTTCTTTCATTTTTCTTTTTTGTCTTTTTTTTTTTTTTTTTTTTTTTTTTTTTTTTTTTTTTTTTTTTTTTTTTTTTTTTTTTTTTTTTTTTTTGTCTTTTTGAGACAGGGTCTCACTATGCCATTCAGGCTGGCCTTGAGCTCACTTTGTAGCCCAGGCTGGTCTCAAACTCACAACAATCCTCCTACCTCGGCTTCCCAAGTGCTGGGACTACAGGAGTGTGCCACTGCGTCTGGCTTAAACCCATACTTTCTTGTACCACATTCTATTGCCTCCATAGCTATACGTTAAGAAAGTCAGTAATGAGAATGCTTATCCAATCCATAATATGAATAAATAATGCATCAGAAAAGAGGAGCCCAGTGCAAAGTTATAGTTTCAGGCCCTAATGCCTGGCTTCCAAAACCATGGCTTTACTATTTACAGTTTTACAACTTTAAAACAAGTCACCAAGTCTCTCTGTACCTCCATTCCCTCATGTGTAAAATGGGATATTATAAGAACCCACCTGAAATGATTAAGAGTTAAATTAGCTAGTATGTGTAAACCATCTAGGACAGAGATCCGCATATAGTCAGTGCTCAGTATGTCATTTATCTTTTACTTCATAGATACAAATTATCTTAGCCAGTTGGGCTAAGGTATGACAACTTATAGGAAATAATTAGGCCAGAGCTACTGTTTTCTCATTCAATTTCTGATGCAAGTTTCAGAAGAATTAAAATGATTCTGGAAATGTCTTAGAAACAGTGGTAAAGAGTAATTTTCTTTAAATTCTACAGCAGTTATTTTCATCATTTTGAGGGTTAAGGCAGCTTTCAGCATCTGATGGAAGGTCCCTTAGACCTCTGAAAAGCTCAAATACTGCCATACAGGTAAGCCTTTGCATATAAGTTCAGATGCTCAGGGACTCCAGAAATTCATAAGTCCTCATAAGGAATCTCTACCTCCAAGGGATATGCTTGAGACAGAAATCTCATGTTCTGATTGTGTCCTTACTAGTCAGCGGGATGATCTGTAAAAACTCTTCTGTCTCTAAATTAAATATTGCTTTTAACTAAAAAAAATCAGAAAAGATGAATTCTAAAACTACTTTCACTTCTGACTCTATGATTCTCATTTCTAAACTAATAGCAAGTTACTGTGAATCATCCAGTGTCAGTAATTTATTATTCCTTTTAGATTAATTAATATTGATCCCGCTTTAGCTATTCTGAAGAAAATGGAAAATTATCTTAATCTTTATGGACATCTTCTAGATTTAGAATTTGTAATTTACTGCCCAATTTCACCCAAGTTCATGTAAGAGAAATTTACATATTTTTGTATTCTATTGATTACTTACTGATAAATGCATACTTCATGATCTGAGCTCCTCACAAACAGAGTGCATAAAGACTAATGAATTACTCCTCAAAATCTTTATCGCTTTGGGAGTCCTGATCATCTTTAACAACAAACTGATTTACTCAGTAGGCTAAAGAGAGAGAAAGAAGAGAAACTAAATACTATTATTTATCAGTCCAAGACTAGGTGTATTGTTAGGTTTCTTTTTAAATCAAAGAGCAGATTACTCTGGTGAAATACTCATATTGTCATAATTTTGTGTTAACTGAAAAGACCTATCACATGCATTATCTCAATTATCATGATCATCTTTTTATTTTCCTTTTATTTTGAAAAAAAAATTAGATTTATAGAAGTTTCCAAAAGAGTACACCCCTCAGAGCATATGCTGGTAATTTATTCAAGTGCTTTTATGAGACCTTACATAAATAACCATCAGACGTTTGTCAAAACTAAGAAATTAGCATACCTAATATACTGCTAACTAAACTACACACTTCACTCAGTTGAACTGTTCTGCTACTAAAAACCTTCCTATTGTAGAATCAGGGATCCTGCCCACGTCTTTTATTTGTCCTGTCTCCTTAGTCTCCTCCTTGTGAGAGTTTCTCAGTCTTTCAAAGTTTTTTATGACTTGAGCCTGAATCAGATGTCTCTTGGAATGTACCTCTAGCGTGTTCATTGCTGGTTACTCATTGTATGACTGGGTTTACGTTAGCTGCAGAAAAGAACACCAAAGAGGTGAAATGCCCCTTCTATTACATAATCTCAGGGGTAACATTGACACTACTTTCCAAAAGTGATATTCACTTTGATCACTTAGATACAGGAATATTGGCCAGTTTTCTGCACTTTCAAAGTTTTCATTTTTCCCTTTCCTTACTCTGGTCATTGGAAGCCATTCCAACCCTTACTCAAAGGAAGAATTTCTAGCTTTAAATTATGGAAGTGTGTTGCATGTGAGGGGTAGGGAAGAATAGGTGTATCTACACATATTATTTTAACAACCACTTCTGTGGACAACCACCTTTTGAAGCGCATATTACTGTATCCATTTATAGAAATGAGAACTGAGGCTCATACTGTTCAAATCTCACAGTGAGATCTTCTAATTCCAAATGTGTTCATTCATTTTTTTTCCATGACATCATAGTATCTCTATTTAGCTAGACTTGTTTGTCCTGTATTCATGGGAGTCCAGCAATCTGCACTTCAATTTTTACTTTTTTTTTTCAGCAACTAAAATACCTCTTAACTGATACCATTTGAATGTGGCTAAAAGGGTCAGTGCAGGGTCCAAAATCTACTTCAAGACATTTCATAGGTGATACATGCAACTCTGGTTCACTCAGGACTCATTCTGTCCTCAGTCTAAGTACCACTCAACCGCCTGTCTCCCCAAATTGATCTTATCCTATGCAAGAGTATGCAACCAAAATATACTTTTTCCAAAACACTAGTAAAAGGTAAAACTAACAATTTTAGACTTTGCTTTAGATAAAAGCAAGATTCATCTGTTGTCTTCAAACTCCGTTGATAGCCTACCACAGAGCACATCAAAGCACATTCACAGGCCTCCACAGAGTAAACTGAATCGTCAACAATCCAGAAAAATCTCTGAAGACAACTGGTCCCCTGCCCAATGTCAACAGGCTTCTGCGCATCACTCTGGTTGCGGACACCAGGCTTGGGAGAACGGTAGGCTGATCATGATTTGCAGCCACAGCGAGGGAAGCACATTGCAACAGGTGGCACAAAGGCGAAAGATTCTGTATCACGTTACTAATTCCCCAGAGCCCGCCCAATCACTGGGCTCCCCTTGTGGGAAGTTCAGGAATGCATGGACATTGTAAAGGTGGAGTTTCTTCTGGTACAATTACTTGTCTTATCAGTCAGTCAAGTAATGTTTAATAAGTACCCCCTCATTTATGGGGATCCACTAAACCTGAGGGAGAGTTAATCCAGAATGACAGGGTCCCCGCCCACCAGCCACTTACAACCCCACACAAAGACAACAGACCCACACATAATGGGAGGCATTCCATCCAGACCTGGCAGGGAGGGTTGGCTGGGCGTGGGGGCTCTCAGGGGTGTCTGCTTTAGAGTCGTGTGTGTGTGTGTATGTGTGTGTGTGTGTAAGAGAGAGACAATAATGAGAGGCAAGATGGCAAGAACTAAAAGACTTTAGAGAACTAGAGGAAAAACACACCATATACTGGTTATCAATTTGAGATTTCAATATTAAGTTCAATGAATTCTCTCCCTAGGTGCTGTTATGTCTAACACAAGTCTGTAGGTTTGATAAAGTGGAAGAGGAAATATCAAAATTAGCAGGGGCTGACCCCATCTACATCTACTCACAACCCCGCCACCCCTCTACACTGGGTGTCCTCTGCCCTCTTGCATGGTGGTCCCTCTTCCTGTAAGTAGGTTTAACCTGCCTTCACACAAGGAGTCACATGCCCTAAAAATTCTCCCCAAGCCCTGGAAAGCTCTAGGGCTGAAAGTCGAATGAAGCATCTACTTTCTAGCTATGAATTTAGTTGCTGTAAGGATCTCATAAAAATGAAATCATAATAGTCTCCATTGGGGTTGGCTCATTTTAATTAGTGCATCTTCTTCAAGGTTTCTTAAAGTTTTAGCATGAAACACACGGGTTTTAAGGCAGAGAATCTGAAGCCTAAATTGCATCTCTCCCTCTTACCAGCTAAGTGAAAAACTATGCATGGTTTAAGTCAAAAATAAAATCTTCAGGCTGGGGATGTAGTTCAGTGCAGAGCATTTGCCTACCCAGTCACTCAAAAATAAACAATAAAATGCAATACAAGTAAAACAAAACAAAATAGTCAGGGAAATAATTTGGCTAAAGCAAGGAGCTGAACTTGTAAGCATATTCATACACACACACAATGAAACTATAGTGTGTGACTCTGGAGATGAAAGAGCCTCTTTTTAACTGCAATGAAAGAACTACCTCTCTATTGTTTATTTTCACTATTGTGTGGTGGTGGTTAACATGAGACTATCACTGATTATCAAGAGTTTCATTGCCTGCTATACATATTCTCCCATATATATATATGAAATTCCTGAATTTTATGATGACAAAACGTTATCAATGGATACTGAACATTCATAGATGGTAAAAGAGAAATTAGAACTTGTCATGACAAACCAGTGTCTACAGGACATCTAGAACAACTGAAAATGGGTCACCCAAATACTTTCTGGTCACTTGACCTTTACATTGGGAAGCTCTAGTGCATAAGGGATACATGCAAAATCTTGTATGTTTCACTTATTTTGGATAATTTTCTCTTCAGAAAACATCTGCCCCCCACACTCTCTCATCTTTGTTTCACGGTTAATCCATTCAAAACAAGTAAGCTTTCTTTTTGTCAGTTCGTCTTTTCTACTTTTTCTAACTTGTCTGAAGTAAACAGGAATTGCATTTGTAATGAGAAATAAAAATAATGCTAAAAGTTACCTTAAAAGACACATTTCCTACATGCCTATAACCTGGGTCTGCAAATTTGGAAATGCTCTCATGTTTCTGCCCTGCATGTTGAACAGAGAAGAATGTTTCCAGTCTCACACTGACATTTCTCTCTGCCCTTTGCAAAGATGGGAAGTACACACCTGATTGACGCTCAATTGTTTAAGTCCTCCTGCTATCAACAACGCACAACAAGCACACTGAGCAAAATATATACTTAGATTTTAAAAGAAAAAACATAATTAAAAAATTCAGTATTCTCCATCCTGTTTATATTGCTTATGTTATACTCATATTAATCTAATTTATGTATTTCCTGAGCTAAATATGGAGAAACAAGAGAAAGAGTAAATTCAAAGAAAACAGATGTACACAATTCCAAGTTAGATATGGGAGAAATTTTGGAAATATGGAGAAAATCAGAAAAGTAAAATCTCAACAATTTCTGTACTTATTCCAGTTTTTAAAAGATAAGCTTAAAAGAAATCATAAGTGAAGCCTTAAGTGTGTACTTAGCACAAAACAAGATAGGAAAAAAGAATTTGACAGAGAAGGAACTCCAATTGTATCGAACAGAAAAAAATCAGCATTCCTATCTCAGTTGATTCATTAAAAGGAACAAGTTTAGATGGTTTGCTATAGCTGTAGGTGAAGAAAAACACGTTTGTATGCACAGTAATGTTGTTGAATTAATAATTACAAATGCCAATCAAAATTTTTCTTCCTTGTTTCCCTTTTTTTTCTCATGCCACGAATGCTACAAAGAAAACTGAAAGAATTAGGGAATGTGACACTTAAATAAATCTCACCTGTCAGGTATAACTACTGAAATGAAGGCTCGAGGATTGCTGCTTTAGAAAACAACTTATAACCAACTCTGTGTATTCAGTAGCTTCCTGGAGATTAAAAAATAACACAAAAGTTTTGATCTATAATTTACTCAAACATTGAAAAAAAGTTTAAAAATAATTAATAGGGTAGGAGGCATGAAGAGGAAGAAAAAGGTTTGAAATAGCAGCTCAGAAATCTCCACATAAAATGATTCCATCTTTTTGAGTTTTTCTAAAGCTGCAAGCAGGGCAATTCTTTGGAAGAAACAGAGTGCATGAGGGCAGAGTGCACGGGGTCTCCAACACACTCATTGAAAGGGCACCTCTGATGTGTGCTAGTGACTTGCATCAACAAAAGTGCTCGCAAGTTGTCCCAGAGAGCAGCTTATGCAGTACACCGATCTGGTTCAACAAATACGAAATAATAGCCTGTTGAAAAGAGAAAGGCAAATATTGGGTGTATGTGACAAAGGTTCTATTCTGTGCTAACTTTAGAAGATAAAGGTATGTGGCATTTATGGTGATTTCTTTCAGTCAGTCTTTAATGCAAAGCCGGATATTTTTTTGACAGAGTAAGTCCTTAAAAAGCCCTCATTTGGAGCTCCACACTGATTCATCATTATATCCTAAGTCGTCGCCTTTGTGTTATACTTAACAACATGTTAACATTATGTGAAAAGGAAACCTGTTTCTACAAGCTCTTAATAGAACTCGGAGTGGCAGAGAGAATCATCTTGCCCACATTCAGTCACACACATACACACACACACACACACACATCATTTGAAAAAATTTTAAATCTTTCAAACTTGTGGAGGTTTTATAGGAAAGTTACACAAGAAGAGTCCTTTAGACGCTTTCTTTCCCCTTGGTCTAGAATATTACCATGGACTCTGAAAAGAAAACTTTCTAATTATATATGTATACATTTATGTAACAGAAATCTGTACATACACTCTACTATGCACTCTGAATGATCAATAATACCTAGGAAATCAGAAAATCAGAAGAGAATATATCCTGAATAGTGCTTTGACTCTTATAGCAAAGGGTCCTAAACAATGTATGATAAAATGTTTTCATCAGTTTCCCAGAAGCCTTTATTAAGAACCTATCATTTTAAGCAGAATGATAAAACACATAGTTCACCAACACATACATTTTAAAAATACCTTTTTACTCACACTAGATGTAAAGTCTATGCCATCTAAGGCAACATATATAAGGTGCATAAGACATGATCCCTAGTTTCTGGATAGTGTTTGTGTGGTTAATTCTCTCTATCACACTCATCTTTTTGGTTTCAAAGCTATTTTTCTGTCAAAGCCACTGCATTATGAAAGAAGGGCCCACAGTAGAGTTGACCCACACAGTATGGCCCATGAGCACTTCTTTTTCCATTTGTGAGACAACCCAACCCCTGTCCTTCCAGAGTCCCTGCTTTTAAGAGAATCAGCAAGCTCATTAGTGGCATGACTGACAAAAGAAATGTCTCATGGTAACACCACATGTTCACATGCTCAGTGTATTTCCTGTCATTTTCAGAGGACAGTGCTAATGTTAACTTTAACATTAGTGGACAGTGTTGATGTTAACTTTGCTATATATAATATATATATTCATATATCATGCACTTTTATCTAAGAATGGCAATTTATGTGGCAAATATTGTCAAACACTGAAATGGGAAGCAGATATCTCCCACTGCAGCTTCTTGAAGGATAAACTGAGCTTAAGAATATCTAAAGGACCTGCTCAACCTCCACCAGGCAGGTCATAAAAGGTTTTGCAGTGAAAATCATATCTCTC
>RJWT010022245.1:0-17267 GCA_004365215.1 Cuniculus paca
CTCTTTTTTATCTTTTATTTCATATTGAGTTTATATATTTTTTATTGAGCTTTTCATATAACAGAAACCATGCAATATTTAAGCTTGTGTGTCTGAGTTATTTCACTTAATATTATCGTTTCAAGGTGCATCTATTTTTCTACAAATAACTCAAGTTTATCATTTTAATGGTAGAGTAGTACTTCATTATGTGTAAATACCACATTTTTAAAAATCTATTCATTTGCTGATGAACATGCAGGCTGTTTCAATGATTTTGTTATTATGAATTACATTGCTATAAAAATGGGTATGTATATATCACTGTGATATGGTGTCTTTAACTGTTTTGAGAAGATACCTAGAAGGGACCAGCTGGGTCAAAGGAAATTTCTACTTTTACCTTTTTGACAAATAGTCATACCGTTTTCCACAGTGGTTGTATCAGTTTACAGTCCCAACAATAATGGCTTTCTCCCCTCAGCTTTACCAGGATTTATTACTGGTTGATTTCTTAAGGGCAACCATTCTTTCTGGAATGAGATGCAATATCAGTATCTTAATTTGCATTTCTTGAATGGACAATGATTTTGAACATTTTTTATGTTCTTGATGTTAGTTCACATTTCCTCATCTGCTAAGTATCTATTCATTTCTGATGCTGAATTTTTAATCGAGACTTTAAATTTTGAATGTTCCATTTTTTTGAGTTCTTTATTTATTCTTGATATTAGTCCTTTGTTGGCAAAATTTTTCCCATTCTGTAGGTTTTCTCTTTACTCTGTTGGTGGTTGTCTTTGCTGTTCAGGAGCTTTGTAATTTGATGTAATCCTGTTTTTTAGTTTTTGGTATTATTTCTTATGAAACCAGGATTTTGCTCAGTCTTTACCTTTATCTATGTCTTCAAGAGTTTTACCTATTTTGCTTTCCAGCAGATTAAGTGTTTCTGTTCCAAATACTTAGATCTTTGATCCATATTGATTTTAGTTTAGTGCAAGGTGAGAGATATAGTTCTAGTTTTAATTGTTGACATTGAATATCCAGTTTTCCCCACACTATTTGTTAAAGAGGCTATCTTTCCTTCAGTAAAGAATTTGACTCCTTTGTAAAAATAATATATCAGGGTGTGCCTGGAGTTGCTTCTGTACCTTTTATTCTGTTTCATTGATCTCTCTCTTTCTCTCGCTTCCTGTCTGTCTGTCTATGTGTATGTCTCTCTCTCTCTTGCAAATACCATGCTGCTTTTATCACTTTAGCTTTGTAATATAACTTGGCATCTGGGATTTGCCTCCCATCTTACCTTTGTTGTTTAGCAATGTCTTTGCTTTTCTACGGTTCTTCTAGTTCCCTATGAATTTTAGGATGGCATTCTTCAGTTCTGTAAGGAATTTTATGGTATTTTGATTAGGATTACATTAAATCTATATAATAAGAATTTTGACAATGTGACCATTTTGGCTAAATTGGTTGTGCCTATCAAGGAATAGACGATATCTTTCCATTTTCTTATATCCTCTTCAATCCCCCTTTTCAGAGTAGTATACTTTTCACTGTAGAGATCTTTCACTTCTTGGTTAAGTATTTCATTTTCTTGATGCTGTTGGGAAGGGTATTATTTCCCTAATTTCTCTCTCAGTGAGTTTTTTCTGGTGTTTGGGAACACTTGATTTTTGAGTGTTGAATTTATATCTTTCTACAATGCCAAATTTAGATTTCAGTTCTAGGACTCTTTTGGTGGAGTTTTTGGAGTCTTCTATGTAGAGGATCATATCATCAACAAGCAAGGATAATTTAGTTTCTTCCTTTATATTCATTTATTTTTTTTCTCTTGTCTTATCACTGTACCTAATGTTTGGAGAACTATATTAAGTACCAACAGTGATAACGGATATCCTTGTCTTGTGCCTGATTTTTGAGTTAAAGCTTTCAGCTTCTCTTTATGTTGGTAGTTGGTTTGTCATAGACGGCTTTTATCAGCTTGAGATAAAGACTTCCTATTTCCTTCAATAGTTTTAACATGAATGCCTACTGGATTTGTCAAATACTTTTTCTGCGTAGAGAGAGATGATCTTGTAATTTTTGTTCTTGCTTCTTTTTACGTGGTATATTACATTTATGCATATGTTGAACTCTCCTGAATCTCTGGAATGAATCTTACTTAGGCATGATGGATGATACTTTTGATTCTTTGCATTATGCTTTCAAGTATCTTATTTAGGATTTTTCGTCTGTGTTTGATAAAGAGATGAGACTCTACTTCTCTTTTCTGATTGGATTCTTTTCTGGTTTTGTAATCAGTGTAATGCTTCCTTCCAGGAAATACTTTGAGAGTACTGCTTCTCTTACTCAGGTAAACTATATTTAAAGGCTATATTTATTTTTGCATGTGATCTCTGAAATCTCTTCTCTTTACCCTCAGGAAGCTAGTAATTTGGCAGAGAGGTCTATTAATGCTTGAAAAAACAAACAGCAATGTTCTCCTTTTCTTTTGAGTGGCTCTGTTATTGCTGCGACTGTGCTTAGTCAAAGTACTTGAAATTCTGCCTTAGTATTCACTTATTGCTTCTTGTGAGTCTGAAAATCAGCTCAGTTTGAAGTCTAGGAATCTCTCAGGTCTTTTCTGAGCATAACTTCTTGCCTGTTTATGTGTCTAGCTTTTCAGATTCTATTGTACAGGCAAAAGATTTTCAAAGCTTTTACTTTCCAAAGTAATCCTTTGTCAAGTTCTCCCAACCCAGGCTTTCAGAATATCTTTACTATTTTTCTCTAGGTGACTGTGACTTATTCATTTGTATTTTAGTATTTATGAGGAATACCCTATTCTTTAGCTACTTTAGCTTTTCTTTCAGGGATAAAGTTTAAAATAAGGAAAAATAAAGGTAAATGCATTGCATAAGTCCTTCAGGGAACTTTCAGGCAATTTAAAACAGAAAAATCGCAATTTGAAGAGAACATAGTATGTTTAGGTACTTCTGGAATACAGTAGTCATGCTGGGGAAATAGACTTCAAGATCGTAGTAAAGATGAGGCGGTAGCGGAACTGGGAAAGGTTATATTAGCATATAACAAAACTTGCCCACCAGGTTTAAATGGATATTTTATTGATTCAGTATTTACTTGGTTGTGCATAACACCAATTGTTTTTCAAAATTTTGACAAAGTTGACTTTAACAGCTTTTGTTCATGTATGGGTGTGTGGTGGGGGGTGTATTTGAGCTTTTCAAAAGCTCAGATATTTAGGATTCCCTAGTCTGTCCTCTCACTGGTGACTTCCTAATAGCAAATCTTGCCTTCTCATCTCTCTGGAAATCTAAATCATTTGATTTATTTACCATATTCCTCTCTCAGTCTTTCAGCTCCAGTAATATTGAAATGTGTATAGATACGAATTTAAGCAGAACGTTTTCTCCTCTCAAATTTTAATTCTTTTATTTTTTTTCTAGACAATTACATCAATTCCATTCATTTCCCTGTATCATACATTGGTATGATCCTGATAATTCTGAACTCTGTCATGAGCATCTTACTTTATATTTTACTCTATAATTTTGTGCTTTCCTTCAATACTTTAATTTCTCTTTTTCTTTTCTTTTTTCACAGAAAGATTTTTTAAGTTTGTGCTACATTAAGTATTATGTTACATTTCAGAGATTCAGAGCCAAAATCAGCCTCTCCTATAGATTATAGCCTACCGTAAAATCTATCAAACACATACTTTAAATCTGTTAAATAAAATTAGAGTAACAATGATTACAAAGTTATATGAAAATGCCTAAGGAGAAATATAACTGAAACAAAAAATAAATAAATGACAATTTAATGAGAGAGTATTGCTGGAGCTAAGATGATAAAGATAAAAGGAATTGGTCAGAAGAAATAGAACCACAGACAGTAGAACACACACAGATTTTCATGTTGTCATTAAAGTATTTTTTCACAAAATGATGTAATATATGGAGAGGCAATAGCTACATCTGGAGATGTTAATAAAGTGACTTAGTTAATGATTTCATTGCCAGCAGGTTTGTGGATTTACATGACTTTACCCAAGCTATCAAAGAAAACGAAATTATTTCTTCATGTGGATACCATGGTACATTACACATACATTCATATCAATATTTACAAGTAACTATATGTACGTCTATTTGCTTTATTAGATAGAGGTATCCCTAGGGAGAGGCATCAGGAATTTTATCCTGGATTTCAATTCTCAGAAAATTCTATGGAACAGAATACTTCTTCAATAAAGTTTTGTTGGATTTAATGTTCTGCATATATTTTAATGTGTGAAAACTTTGATAAGATTATACCATTCATTCAATCATTTGTCATTTGCTTCACTCACAAAAGAATCAATTTTTCAAAACCCAAAATTATTTTCCCAGTCCTGAACAAGACATATCCTCTAACTCTTTCATATGTGTGTGTATAATAACCATGATTATTTCAATTATACACTCTCTAAGAATCTAAGAATTGACTTTTTCAAAATGATCCACATCTGATCAATGTTTAACTGTTGCTTGGACTTCTAGAATAAATTTCGAGTCTATACATTTTGATTTCTTCTGTCCTGTAATATTTAATTTTATTGCTTACTGAAAACAACTAATAACTTTAAACCTTGAGAATGGTTAATATAAGAAAAGGTGTCACTTTAAAAAGACCAATTAAATATATAATGAGCAAAATATACTAGAACTTTAGTTTGGGACAAAGATTTGAAATTTTTTATCTAAGTAGAAGAAAAATAAAAGAAAGAAATTGTATGACAAACCAGAAAAAATGGTGACTATTTATTGGATAATATGGTTTTACAATATTTGAACTACGAAAAATGTATTTTTGAGTTTATTATGCCTTATGTCAATTGAGTACTCTTCTAAAAATAATTAGAGGCAGGAAAAAAAAGGATTATTATTTTTAAATTGTTTTTCTTAAAGTTTATTCAACCATTTATTTACAGAATTAGGGACAAAGACCAGAAACTTTGCATTGAACTATACCCTTAGCCATTTGTATTTTTACTTTTATATTTTAAATTTTGAGACAAGGTTTCACATTTTAGTGAAACAACAATATGCCTACAAAAGGAAAGTGTGTATATTGGTTTTTAGGTTGCAAAATCTGTAGTGATTAACGTTTTTATACATTTTTCTTAATTGTTAATGTTGAATGATTTATTACATTGATCTTTTTTTACTCACTTGTCCCAAATGGAATGGAAATATTCAAACAAAATATATCCCCAATAACAACAATAAAAAAAACCAAAATGTTTTTCCAAGAACATTTACAGTATGAAATCCCTGCATGCAAATACTTGAAAACTTGCTCAAATTTTTGTTTCACAAACACAAGTGACTAAAGTGAACACATAAATAGAGCATGACATAGATTTTCAGTCACCTAAGGCTTATTTCAATAGAACATGTGGTTGAAACACTGACTGGATATGTAAAAAATCTAGTTCTGCAATATTAGGAGGCTGAATAAATCTTTAAGTAAATAAAGAAAAGCACAATTTATTGTAATATTATTTGAAATTTTCCACAGCTAATACTTATAATTGGTCATTATGTTGAAATTGAAAATATATAGTACTAACTCAATGCTTTCAAAAGGCTTTGGGGGCATAATAATCTAAAATGAATTAGCCTTTTAAGTGTATATATGCCATATTCTATATTTCTTTTTAATGTTAAACTGTGTGAGTAAAATACATGTGCACCTAGTCTTACTCCATTAAATTGATTTTGTTGGCATATTTAAATAAAATATTTTCTACCATGTCTCCAAGAGGTTGGTGATTATAATGTGTTGCACTTTAGCACTCTGCATCTGCTACCTCAGGCGCAATTACCTTTGAGGTTATTGGCATCAACCCGTCACTCAAAGCCATGCAATGGCTTGCCATTATTTGCAAGTATACCCTCTCTTCTTTTACCTGACTTTCTCATCCACTCCATTTTCATCTCCTCCAGTAGTGTATTACTAATTGACTAACAGTATTGCAGTGTATATAGTCCATTGTCCAGCTCTGCAAAAGAAAGTCTTGTCCACTTTCATTCAAGCTAACCCATAAAACTTGTGGCTGTCAACAGTTTACTATTTTCAAATCTTGTGTGGTGTAAATTGGCATTGTGGAAGGCCCAACTTAGGCAATGCCATATAAGGAATTAAAGGGGTTTCTGACAAAAGATCAGGTATGTAATTTTGAGTGAAGTGGCCTTCCTTGGACAGACTTTCTAGGTCTATAAAATGGGAGGACATGACCAAATAACCCCAAGATTCTTCCTAATTCAACTTACATGCTTCTTAATTAAACACAGGTTTCAGCAATACATGAAGGGTAGCTGAAATGAATGAGTGTGTATGTTTATATAGTCTCATCTAGTAGGTTTTAGGAGAAGTTCTAGCATGACTGCATCATCTTGCTCTCAGAATACATCCTGCGTGGCAATAGAATAAAGAGCAAAGTGGTAGTGGAGCAGTATGGAGCATATGGGAAGAGACAAACTGGACTTCAACACCGAAGCTTAAAATTTTGTTGAGTTAGTCCAACTATTTAAGACTTTTTAAACTTCGTTTTGTTATCTGTAATGTGGTGGGAAATATATGACTTTTCAGGACTGCTTGACAAGATTCAAAATAGTACATGTAAAGCTCCACTTAATTTCAGAGAGATAATATGAAGATAATATTAGATAATAACATTCTATTGATGTTTTATAGCAACATTTGATTGTGTAAACAGACACAGTATGTATAGATGGCAGTTTGTGTTTAGTTGTGTGTCATTTTTTTCCTCCTTTAAAATCATCGAACCAAGTTCTGCTTTGTAGGATTTGAGGGTGAACAAACATCTTGCCTCATTCTCTTGTCTGAGATTTTTAAAAAATAGATCTTAAGGAATCCAATACTCACGAACTATTTTACACTATCACCACATTTGAATGTATTATTAGGTCCCTAACTTCGCAATATGCATATGCCCTATGCCTGCTTGGAAATTCTGATTTTGCAATACACAGATACACAAATAAGTAAAATGGAAAGTAGAACAAAAGGATACATATGGCAACACTTTGATTTCGTATTTTGGTATCTCTTTAAATATCGGCAAAAGATTTCAGAATTCTGACCTGACTGAAATGATAAATTGAGGACAACTATAATTTTAAACTAAACTGTGTATCACTCTGAAGTAACTATTCATTTATTTTAGACTAAGACTTATTCTTTCTTAGTAAGGTTTTAAAAAGGGAGTTTTTGTGAGTACTGTAATTACAACCTGTCGTGGCCAAATTACCTCAATGCATAGCCAATTAGATTCTTATTGTCTATTTACATGCATTAGCCACCCTGAGAAAGAAAAAATTGTGGACATATATTTCATCATCATAAACATGATTTGTAGGAAGTCATATTTTGACATGAGATTAAATGATTTTCAAACAGTGGGAATCATACATGTTAAATATTAATGAGAGACTTGACTTTGACTGAGGTATTACACTGATGGACCAACACAAAATTGAATGGCTCATGCTAGGGTTTTCTATCACCAAACTAATGTATATGCTGTTTACTTGTATGATTTGAGTTACTGAGAAATCAAAAGAGAATTGATAGCTTAATTCCCAAAGAGGACTATTTTCAAAAAGTAAGATATTCATAGCAGCCCTTCGTAAGAGGCCAGTCAATCTAAGTTAGCAATATAAGGAAATGCCTTCTGCTTTCATCCGTGTAAGGAAAGTAACCTGATGTTAACCAATCTGCTTTTTGCATTATGCTATTTCTTTGTTCCTGTTCATGCTACCTTAAAAACACCAACTGTTTAACCATATCTGGTGGAACACATGTCATTTTGTAGATTGGATGCTACCTGGTATATGAATTACTAAAATCCAATTTAATTTTTAAAAACTCATTTTGATGAATTTTTTATTCTTTGACACCAGGGAAAAGAACCCAAGTTAAGAGTGTACAAATAAATATTTCTCCTTTTTTAAAAAAATCTGTACTTCTTAGAGTTTATTTAGTAGGTACACAATAAAATGTAAGGGTCACATTTTCATGAAGACTATGTGATTCATTGTAAGATGCACTGGTAACTCTTAAATTAGATATTAAAAATAAGCCAAAAATAAATGTTTTAGAGGCATAAGGTAATATCACAAAATAAGAAAATATATAGTCTGAAATGATGAATTAAAAATGAAGTCAAGGAAAATATTTTATTATAATTTATATTTCTTCAATAATAACCGCAAATTAGTTGAATTAGTGTTTTACATTAGAGACTGTCCAGTGCTATCTTAACTACTTATTCTATTCCGCTTTTAAACTAACCATGATGATATTTATAAACAAAACAAACTTCAAAGTTGCAAACAATTTGTTTCAACTTCAGACAGTGCCAATAGACATACTCCTTCTTGCAAAAATACTTACGAGTGCTTACCAATGTTTGGTAAACTGATTTATGCTAGAGATGTGACAATTATTTGCACTGACTTCTCATTCAGGAATATTTTCTGGACAACTAACTAGTAAACATTAATTTCCATGAGAATCATGCAGGGATCTTGATAAAATTCTGATGGGGCGAAACTTGAGAGTTTGTATTTCCAACATATTGATGATACTGGTTTCAGGCCATATTTTGACTACTGTATGTTAAAGAATTAAAATGTCTGATGAAGAAGGTACTGATGTATGATGCAAAATCAATGTAATTAAGCACATATTCAGTGTAAGGGTTGACTTATTTGCGGAGGAAAGTCTTAAAAATATTTTGCCAGCAATAGTCCCCACTGGTATTCTGAAAGTCAGAATAAATGCTACCAAAGCCATATTTTATGTTAGAACCATTTAACCAAAATGTCTTTTAATTCTAAAAGTACTCAGTAATAGTTTTAGAATATATGTGACAAATATTAGTAATTTTGACAGTCACATAGCACATACTGCATGATTTCTAAAATTTCATCTACTGCTGCTTGCACTAAATAGGAAAAAATCGCATATTTTTTTCTCAAGATGCCTATTAGTGGATGTGGATTGGTATGAATCACACTCACAACACTTAACAAAAGTTTTGTCAACCATTTGTGAGTTTGTATCTTTATTCGTGTTTTCATTTTCAGTTAAAATTAATTTCAAACATAAAGAATTTTCATGAACCTAAACATCATCTGTCTTTGAAGACTGGTGTGTTTGCAATATTTAAGTAAATTTTAGTTTATATGGGATTTTTTTTAGAATTTCTGATTTCTTGGTAATTTGGGAAAATAAAAAAATGTAATAAAATTCTTCAGAAATAGATTTGTCTCACAGGTGTTTGTGAAAAAAAAAAAATCAAGCAATCCTCACATGGCAAATTCAGCCTGGCAGATTTTCACCGAGTTGTAGTGGCAAAAAGGATCATGACAGGTTGCAGCTCCTCAGTGATTACTGGGCTCTTTAATTGTTAACAAAGTTGTAGCTAAGCCAGACCCAGAAGTTTTTAGAGAGTGTGTTATCTTGTAATTAAGCACAGTCATTATTAATTACAATGTGAAAAAAACTTATTACCTAATTTTAAAAGTAAAGGTCATACATGAACATCATTTTTAATCACTTTATCATATTTGATTAATCTGTTTTTTTTTCCCAGATACTGGGAATTGAATTGAACTCAGGACCTCACCTTTGCCAGGAAGGCACTGTGCCACTGAGATAAATGCCCAACCCAATATCTCTGTTCTTGCGGTTATATCTCTCATATCTATAATGCTTGAAATCACCCTTGGTGAGAGTATTTTCCTCCATACTAATTGTCAGCACACATTGTAAATTATGTACCTGCCTTCCTTGCTCCAGAGTGGGGTGTTAAACATTTACATGCACACTGTTTGCCTGATATCACACTTTGGAAGAAGGGTTGCATTGGCCTCAACCTGGTATTAACAGGAACCAGGATATTATCCAGAAGAGCCTTAAATACAAGTTTTCTCTAGTATGGTAGTTTAATTTTTGCCATTAGAGTGAGTACCAGCTACTTTCTTGATGATTAGGGCTGCCACTAAACTTTCCAGTAGATTAGGTTCAACCACAATAGGCACTAACCAGGAACTCTGGGGTTCTGCATTAACAAATTACTTTTAGAAAACCCTAGATTTCACTGATTATCCTCCAAAACTTAATATTTATTATCCAACTATGTCTTTTTTCTTTTTGCAGCATTAGTGATTGAATGAATCCAGGGCTTTGCACTTGCTAAGCAAGTGCTCTAACACTAACTTCATTGCGAATTCTTTCTGAAAATATTTTATTTTCAGAGTTGGTCTTCCTCATTTACCTAGGCTGTCCTCACACTTGCAATCATCCTGCCTAGCTTTCTGAGTACCTGGGAATGCAGGTATAAACCACCACATCTGATTATCTACACTTTTTTAAAAAAATATATTTTTTAATCAAATAAGCAATATTTGCTATATTTAACTACATCAGTGATAGGGATCATTTTTTAAAACTGTAGCTAATTCTAAGATGGGAAAGATCTCTTTGAAAAGTCAAAGTTTAATGAATAACATAATTTTTTAAAATAATTTTTGACATTGACTTTTACATTGAATTGATCTTGTGTACTATCCAGATAAAAAGAAATGCATACTAATGCATAATATTTTTATCATTTACCAGTGTTTTAAACTTTGTTTTATTAACACATCCGAACCGTTTGCCTGTCTAGAATAATTATAATGAAATTTTCACATACCTTCCCAGTTTATCATACTGTAAATCCACAGTTTGTTAATAATTGCTGTATGATCAATCTTAATCTTTCAAATGAAGTTTAAGGAACTGTGGAACAGTAAAAGTCTAATTTGTTTAAAATTCTTAGCCTAAAATACTTTGATACATATTTTCATACATGAACATTTTGATACCTTTGAACAAATGAAATTATTCTGGAGTTTATAGGAACATACCATGCACTATTAGAGGGAAACTGGTATCATTCCAATTACCATTTCATATCTTAGAAACAATAGCATATGACAGAAATGTGAAATATAATTGTAATATTTATCACTGTTTATCAAGTTGGAAAGTATTTTAAAGTGACTAATATTTGAATAGTGTCTTATCTAAAATTCAGACCATTTTCCTTTTACTCAGGAAATCAAATTTCAACTCCATTTACATTTCATTTGTGCAAACTAGACTAAGCATTGGCTATTCTATAGTTTATTCAGAGAGATTCAAAATTCCACACAAAAACAATGTTGATTTTCTCATATTTTTGCAGCAAACTGGCATTTTTCAAAACACACACAAAAAAGAAAGTCTATAAAAGTACCAATACATATTTTCAGTGGAAGTTGAATGACATGTACATTGACATTTGTTAGACTTGTTGAGTAATAATTCATAATAAGAAATATTTTTAATACTCTGGCAACCGCATAGAATAATGATGTGGAAGGCAATGGAGAAAATGAAGGAAAAATAGAAGATAATGGGAGACATAGAAGAAAGGAACGAAATGGACTGGTTAAAGAATGTAAGAACAAATTTAATTATAGAAGTGTCCAATTGAAGTCACTGACTTCTAATCATTCAATAGGCACCTGACATGAAACCTAATTCCTTTTCAGAGCAGCTGTGCTAAATGCTGGAGTGGACTTTGGCATGTGGAGGAATGAAGACACTTGCCTATCGCTGATTATCTTTATATAACACATTAGTTTTGTGACCTTGGACACATTTTCTACTTTATTTCTTCTGCACATTATTGGAATTTAAGTAAAATGAGATCTAAAAATATCTGAGACTACATAGCATGTAATTGACATGTGTCATGTTAATATTAGCTATCATTAATAATAAAACAACTATTTTTTTAATGAGTGAATAATGGTATCAAGATTTATAATGTGAAATATGGTCTGTTCTTATCTTTTCATGTTATTTGGTCTTGGCCATGTCATCCAATTTTCCACTGTCATTTCTAAAGTGCTAATTTGCTAATAGATTTGAAAAATCATGTAAAACTATGCTGTAAATGACATCTGAAATTCATGTATTGCTCAACCAATGCAGATAGATAAAACTGTACTGGCTAGTACTGGTTATTATATATCTTAGTGGCCAAACTGCTAAATTTTAATGAAAGTATAATTTTAGTAGAATAAAAAAATGTAAAAAGAGTCATATCTCCTTAACCAACACTGTGATGGCTTCTTTCTTTATATCAAAGGAATTTAGAATTCCAGAAATCTGACTGAAATGAGACTCTTGTTTGGAACAAACAACCTGTACAAATTTCAGTGAGAACAATGAAATTCCTATCTCAAAAATTATCTTTTCCAGGACTCACAGAGACAAGGTTGGAAGTTGGGATGCCTACCTTTGAGTCACAATACCTCTTCTACTGCATTGAGATATTTCTGCTATTTAGCACATATATTAGCTGTCAAACAACACGAAGTCTTTTGTCATATTTGGATTAAAACAGCAATGATGTGGCTTGGAAGGAAACAGCCAACATAAGGTGGAATCATCTGTGAAAAGACAGAGGTCATTATTGGCTATTTCTGTGAGGTGGCTTGAAAAGAGGAGGGGAAAAGTGTCACACTCTGCATGGGTCTTTGAAGTTTTTCAGGATAACACTCCATTAGCAATGACAAGTTGCCATCTGTTAGTGAACTCTTCCAGAAGAGAGGCAAAAGCTACCCAAGAACATTTTGCTACAGTTGAACCGGTTCTCCAAATCCAGACCTTGGTTTTGCGAGATGTGCCAACAGACTCCCATTGTCACCAGTAAACTTTCTCAGTGAACTAAGTAAGTGTCAAGGGATAAATTATGCATATTTCTAAATTATAAGCTGCTACTTGAAAATGCTATCAATTATTCTACTTATAAGATAATACACTTCAATTACATATTACTAACTTTGCAATTTTATTAAGCAATATGACTTTTTGATTATTCTTTAGCAAGCTGTATATTTTGTAGGAAGTGGTATGAAGCCGTGTCCAGAAAAGAATAAAACTGACTGGTTTATGCCTTCACCTTAAATTGCATCTTGCAGATTTCCTGGTAAGGATGGGGGAAATATTGAGCACTAAATCATGAGTACTGCTCCATTTCATGCATGCTAAATTTAAGAAATGTCAAAGAATAAAATATTTTTGCTTCAGTATACTGACAGTTTTAACATTTGAAATCATTTAATAACTGATATTTTCATTTGTTTGTATGTGTTTTTAAGTAATGTAACTAAATTCATAGGATGTTTATACTTTCTATTTCAAAGTAGATAGAAAAAAATTCCAGGATATTTACAGAAGTAGGCAATATTAAGTGCTTACTTATTTTAAAAATACATTTCATATAAAGAATAATATTGATAAGCAGTAGGTTAGTAATATTACAAAAATGTAATCATGAGCGTATGATGGTACTGAATTTTAACTGAGCTCTGTGCTCCTGGAAAATACAGAACATTAAGAAATTTTCTTACCATTTTGGGCTCTGGGAACCACTCCAATAAAAAAGATGTGTTCTTCTCATATGTTTTAGGTAATTCTAAATGTTCCTCCTCGTTTGCCTCATAGATAAGGTTAATGACTAATTCCCAGTGATCAATTTTAAAAAAAAGTTTGTTAACTAAACTATGTTTAAAATTCTGTTATAGGCAGCTAAATTAGATAGAAATATTGCATTCAGACAGGACTGTAACCTCAAAGGAGTCAGTGCAGAAGGCGAGATACCTTGCAAACTTGGGGAGACAGGCCCCTCCCCTGAGGACCAGACCTCAAGACAAAAGATCAAACAAATGTATCCATGTACCTTTCTAAGGATAACTGTCTGACTTGCTTCCTCATTTGAACTCAATTTAATGAATTTTACCTGAGCAATTACACTGTAATCTTATTGGTTGACCACAGTTTTGTCCTACTTCATACCTAAAAGGTTTTTCTCCTAATATAAATTACTGGACATTATGGCAGTGTTCTAGTTTGACCACTACCCCCTCCCTCCCCTTCAACCCTGATTACAACTTCCTCCTTCCCTTCCCATGTGCCTCAAAATTCCCATCAGTCTGTTGCACGTCATCAGTGCTCGTCCCAAGCACCGTTTCCTTCCAGTCAGGGGTCATATAACCCCCGCCTCCTCCATACCTGGCAGAGGAAATAGCTCAACCACACCAGTTGGGCACTCCTCTCCGTGTCCTCAGCCCCCAATAAATTTCTCCTTTTGGTACCTTCTGCTTCTCTATTGCAGCGGAATACACTAACAATGCCCACATTGTGATTTTCCATTTTTTCCCACCTTGGACCCTCCTCACTTTGTGGTTTTGCTCTATGAAAATCCCTAGAAAAGGCGAGGTCCTTGGCAACCTGATTGGGACCTCTTTTGTCTCTCAGACAGAGAACCTTTCTTTTTCCAGTAAATACACTTTGCTCTTAACCTCCATTGTTTCTGAAATTCATTCTTCTATAATAGAGAACACAAATTCATACCGGAACTGGACATCTAGCAGGTTGGGAGTTTCTTTCCTCTATATCAATTCTCCTTTTTCCCATGTTGCTGATTATTTGTCCCTCCTGTTCGAATTATATACAATGTCTCTGCAACCTGCCTATCTCAAACCTCTTCACATCTAAAAGAGTCTGAGTTCAGAGTGAAACATTTTGTGACTTATTGCGTGACCACTCCACCCTATCATCTCACTTCCCCAGGCCCTCTCCTTTGCTTTTTAGCTTTATTTTGTACTCCTAAAGTAGACACTTTTGTACAAGACTCTTCAGAGACAGATCCTGTCATTAGAGCTTTTCCTCTATTTTAATAAAGAAACAACTCCAACACTGTAACAATTCTCCCTTCCTTTCTTATAATAAGACTTTTTCCCCAATTTTTATTTTTCTTAGTATATATGTGCAGTACATAATGGTTGCCTTTCTCTTGGCTCGTTGGTACATGTACACAACATATCTTGCTTCTTTTGAAACAGACTCAAACAAAGCCTCTCCCTTACTAATTCTGAATTTGCTTTTTGTTTGTTTAAAATCAATGAAGATGAACTATTGCACATAGCTTTCAGCAGTGACACTTTGACAATATTGTCAACTATTTATTATCACTTACTTTGCCTCCAAAATCTAGAACAACTATTGCCAGAATCACCTTCAAAGTTTAACCAATCATTTTTACCTCTAATTTATTCAATGTTAATTCCTTATTTATGTGTGACTAGTTTGGGCTTCTTTCTGATGAACCCCAATGTTTTAACTATGATCAAGCAAAATTATAACTTTTAGCCAACATTTATAGTGAATAAGAAAGTAAAACATTTTTCTAGTTTGAATTACAGCAGAAGGTGTACCTTGCATGTTTTTACAATCACATATTATGTAGCCCACATATTATGTCTGACATAATATGTCATACAAACTCTCTGATAAACACAGGAAAATACACACATAATATCATTCATTCAGAGTAATCTGAAAGAATACATGGGTAAGCGTTCCTTATCTTTGTTGAATTAGAAATTGCATATGAGCAAAATGTTTTCCTTTCAAGATAACAATCAGTTTTAGGGAAGGCATTTGGAAAAAAAATGTTTAGTGACACCTGTGCACTGTAACTCAGTGATGGAGCTCACTATTTAATTTTTATAAATAAATAAATAAATTATAAATAAAAAGAAGTATGTGTTTAATGATAAACCATTTTTAAAAAGGGGGATTCATTTTTTAAAAGCTATGTAGTATGGTTCTGCTATTCAAGCCTTATCTGATTTGTTTGTGCTTGCTTCCACAATTTGTCATGGTCAAATTGAGTTTTAAAACTATTCTCTAAGGTAGTTTGCTATGTCACAATATTGATATTTTTAGAGAATTTAATGAGAAGGTGCTAAATTTTAATATAAACATCACAGGTGGAGCTAACAATGGTCAGACCCAGGACTAACTCTCATGGGCTATGAATGTGATACATACATATATATCACATATACATCACATGTACATATATGTATACTTTAACCACTTACCAGAACTAGCCACTTTTCTGTGAATTAACTGTGATAGAGCGGTTCAAACACAAAACTACAGTGCATCGTAACCAGTCGGCTTAACCCCTAGTTCCCCACTTGTAGCATTTTGGACAAGTTTTTAAAGAAAAAAAAAAAAAACAACTGGATATTGCAAAAGAGGTGTTCCTCTTGTGCCTGAATTACTAGGTGGCCTAGGGGTCAGGGAAGAAAGACTTTGCCACTGATGCAGTTCCCATGGCTTTTACAAATGCCCACCTCTCCTTTAGATTTTCTCACTGACAATCTGTACATTAACTGTTTGAATAGCCTACTCAGTTTAGCTGTTTGTTATGGTTAATACATTGTGTCAACTTGAGAAGTTTAGTTTAACTGAGAGTCTCAGCAGGGAGCCAGGGTTCTTACTTTGTAAATATCCTCATCCTGGGCTAAGGAGGGCAAGGATATTTTGTGTGTTACACCCACCCTGAGGGGGGGTTGGCCTATGTAAAATTTGAGGGTAAAGAAGAGGCTTGTTAGCTCTTTTGCTCTGGCTGCTGCCTTGAAGTGCTGTCCCTGTGCCATGCCACCCTGCCTTGGACCCAGGTGATTATGGACTAAAAATCTCCAGAAACTGTGAGCTAAATAAACCTTTTCTTCCCTAATTTTGGGTGTCAGGTGTTTGTCTCAGCAGCGAAGAAAAGTAACTAAAACACTGTTGCTCCTGCTGCTCAGTGCTTGATCCCCAAGTCCTACCAAAACATGCATTTTCACCTGTATCCCTGTGTAGGTTGCCATTCCATAGGGCTCCACTACCTAGTTCCATCTTTCCAGCTTCATATTCCCCTTATCTAAGGTGTTACTATGTTTGTTTTGTTTTTGTTTTGAAGAACAGTTTGGTGAAACTAACCCGATTTCTTCTGACCCCCTTTAACAAGTTGATTAGAAAACAATTTACACATTAAGCACACTTTTTCAATGATGCTACTTTGCTTAGCATCTTGCAGATTCCCACATCATTATATTTTAATCAGTTCTTTGCTGGACTGGAATGCTGACCAGTAATTGTTTTCATTCTCCTTATCATCCTATGAAATGGTTTGATGCACTGCCTGACTTTCAAGTTCTAAAATTTGCATCTTTAGTTCATATATATTATATAATTGCAACAATATCTTTTCTGAAATCATGCCGAGAAATTCATCACTGTTAAATAATTACAAAAATGCATACCTTGAAAAAATACTATAA
>RJWT010022246.1:0-17275 GCA_004365215.1 Cuniculus paca
TCTAAATTATGGGATCTCTTTTGAGCAAAGTCCTTGAAATGTATATAAAAAAGGCCACAGTTAATGGTCTGGAGGAACAAAAGATAACATCTTTTCCTTCCAAATCACTGCCAGTTGTCTCTTTTTATGTCTGTCTTCAGCAAGGCCTGAGCCTGTGTCAGGAGGCCTTCTTCACGAGCACAGGGGATTGTGCCCTTGATCTCTTCTCTTTCATGAGTCATGTCTCATGCTGCAGCTTCATAGCCAGTACTGAAAAGGAGAGATGCCCACCTAGACCACTGGGCAAGGGGGTCTGAGATACCAACTGTGTACCAGATTTTCAGGAAGGGTGATGGAAACACTTAGGTAATTAGGAATGAACAGATGGGAAGAGACCAAGTCTGAATGTGTCGCCCATGGAACAGTGCTGCTCTGTGGCATTTGGGGACCCACTGGTGTGCAGCACATTAAAAAAAACAGGGCAGATTGTTGAAGGTAAACCCTGGAGATCTCCCCAGGGGTGTTGCTTATACTTTGTGCTAGGTTTCCCAGCAATTCCATGGAAAGACAGTTGTTAAAGACTGGATATCATAATGATACTATTTATAGATTTGCATTTTATAGTTTTTTTCCTGCTGGTCAGTGCGTGATACTGTAATATGCCTTTGAGATACCTGACATGAGGTACCCAATTCGATATAAAGGTCTTTCACGAGCTATGCTTATGTTTTCTACTGTTTATCTTGGAGACTAGAGAGATTAGTAGTTGGTTTAGCTGGGGCAGCTCTACTTAAAAGTAAGAATTGTTACACCCAGATATGGAAAAAATTATTCCTATGGCTTGGCACCACCTTGACTATAGGAGAAAAGTCACTTGCTGAAATAGCCAAACATTGCTGCTGTGGTTTCTCAAGAACAGCCACACATAGTTCTCATTGTTCTTGTATCACGGGAGTTTGAGTTACTGATATCTGTAGACCTAGTTTGTCTCCTGGGTAGTAGCCCCACACGGGCCACAGTACATCCTGTGATGCTTATATTTTCCTTTGAAAAGTTTCAGGGGTCTCGCCTGTGGATGGTAACTTGATGTGAGCCATCTTTTTCTTTCCCCTTGCTTTTATCCTTATAGTGACTTCTGTTGCTCCCACTTATAAACTATGAAACTGTCTACTCTCCCTCAGTGTTGGTGCTTCATTTTGGTCCAGGGAATTTTCATCTTGTGCTCAGACAACAGAACAGGCTTTGCTTTTGAAATCTCACTGCACAGATGCAGCATGGTGATGCTGAGGTGTGCACAGGCGGAAACTGTCTGTTACAAGCAGGACACAACCTTAGCTGGGCGGCCCAGGGTCTGCAGGCTGCTGTACACTGTTGTCTCCCTTACTCCAGTCCTTTTCAGTTGTTGGTACCCAAACCCTTTCTAGTTTAGGGCATGTGCCCTCGGGAGCCTGCCTTCTTAGAGCAGTTACCTGTTCTTGTGCTATTAGCTTTTCTCCTTCGTTGTCTTTCAGCTGTTCAATTTGACCTTGTCAGAGAGGCCTTTCTTCACTGTACTAATCCAAGTTCCCTAATGTTAGTTTTTCAGCTCCTTGCTGGTTTCCTTTATAATAAATGTTTCAACTGGCCACTCTTGCAGCCTGGAGTTTTTCCTGAGATAATGCTGGATTGCTGTGCCAGGAGAGCAAGGGGCATGTTTTTTGCTCAGTGCCTGCACATTGCCCGGAACATAGTCTGTGCTCAGAGCAGGTTCACTGAAGAATAATTGGAGGAACGGATTCTGAAGAGGAAAACGCAAACGCTGCATAGACTGGTCTACATATGTGTCACATTCTAGATAGAAGGCCTGGCAGATTTTCTTGTCTTTAAGCTTCATACACAACTTTCTATTTCTCTGCTCAGCCTTCCCTCCATGCCATGTAAAAGCTGGTCCTTTTAATTTTTCAGCCTTGGAAAGTATCTCATGATTGCAGCTCTTACCATGGTGGTACTTGTGGTCTGAGTAGATGCCTACTGAGTGTGTGAAGTTGCTCATTACTCAGAGGCAGGGGAAGAGACTGATCCCCAGGGCAGGTAGGCTCACCGCGTACACTTGCAAATGCTCAGGGCTCCACAGAACCTGGGTAGCACTGGTGCGGAGCTACACTCTCAAAGCACAGAACTGAGAAAGAAAGGGCACTTCTAAGATGAAATAGACCACGTATCTCCCAGTCCTGAGCTTATCAGGAAGATGGCATAATTAACAGGTTTGTTGAGCCGGAGAGCAGAGACCTTTAATTTCTTCATGGCGCTGGTATTGAGACGGGGCTTCTTAAAAGTGTGAGTTGGGTTCATGTGCATTTGCAGCATTTGTGCTCTGTAGCAGCTCAGGCCCTGGCCAGCTGCAGGTCCCGGTGTGGCATCTAGGCACACGGAGGAGAAAGTGAGTGTGAGCAGGAGAGAGGCTGGGGAAGAAAAGAGAACTGGAAGAGCAGGCAGGAGGAGAGACGGGAATGTGGAGGCAGCGTGGAGTGGGCGGTGGAGAGAAAAGTCGGATTGTGCTCTTTCTTAAAAATAACCCCTTTGCCTCCTCCACCTTGCACTTTTTTCCCCCTGAGTTAGCAGCTGCCATCCACTGAGGGTTGCCCGAAAGTAGGTGGGAAGATGGGCCCAGGAGTTCATGGCTTCCCACCCGGGTGATTTTGATCTCTGCACTTCTCACTCCCTGAGTATCCTAGGGTGTTCCCTTGGGCGTCCGAGGCCACCTGGTGACTGCAAACACTGCAGATGTGTGCGCTGTCAGGAGACACAGCCACAAGCGGGACACCCTGCTTGGCATCTTAATCTGTGTGTCTCCAAGGGCCAGAACCTGCCCCCGTGTCGGGAGGAGGCGTTGCCTCCCGCACACAGGTCCCATGGTGGCAGTGTGGCAGTGCGGGGCAGGGCGAATGGGCGCTCGTTCATTCTCCTGTTGCTGCTCTAGCTCTCTGGATGTGTACCAGAGCTGACGGATTTATGCTGGTGACATTGTTCTGTGAGCCTGGGACAAGGGATGCCAGTTGGTGATCCAGTTATGTTCAGGAAACTGAAACAGAGAAATGGGCAACTGCTTTTGTTTGGGTCTTCCGGGTAATGAACAGAGTAGCTTTTCATAGGAGCCAAGAATATTTGGGTTTTGTCATTTGACTTCCCTTTTCCCAGTGCACACCCCTATGCCCTCCCCTAACCTGACCTCATGCTTCTTGGTGCATTTCTCCTGTTCCTTGACTTTAAAAATGTTTTCGGCAAGACTCTTACTTTGATATCATGAAGCAAGAGTTCTTTAATTTTTCTGTATGCCATTGTCATGTTCTAAAAATGAGCTGGCATGCAGGAGAGAAGGGAATCTTTGGAATGTGTAAGAAATGAAGTGGTTCTGTCCCTGTTGAAAGAAGCACGAACACAGGAGAACTAGACTGTCTCTTGTCTCTTTCATCCTTTTTTTTTCTTACAGAAGTAGGAGGAAGCACTTTATCTTTAGGTCTGAGAACAAAAGCTTTTTATATTAAAAATAACTGAAAACCTAACTTTGCCTTTTGGGAAGGGGCTCTTGTGACATAAGCTCATGGGGAGTCAGCCTGTCAGGGTAGTTAGGAGCACACGCCTGGGGCCATGCCCTTGGAAATACACCAACTTGCTGCACTTCTGTTTCCTCATCTGTAAAGAGCAGATTATGACAGATTCGATTGGAGCATTCTGCATATCAAATAAGCATGGCATCTTGTTAGCAATAATGATTAGCAGTAATTTATTGTGAGCTACTTTGAATACCTTCCTTACTGTCATCATTTTCTACCTGTTGCTTGCAGGTAATACCAAAAGCCTCAGGCTACAACTTAGCAGAGATCAATTCCTTGTCATTGAGAATCACTCTTCCTTAAGCTTGTCCAGCCTTTGCTGCCCCAAACTCTTACTAGCTGCTCTTTTGTGTTAGCTGTGAGTGTGGCTGCTGGCCTCTATCAGCATCTTTGGAACAGTCCACCTGGGTTCAGACTCTTACCTTTCCAGCGGGTGTCAGGCTGGGTGCTGCTGGCAAGGACAGGGCCTGTGGGAACGTGGACTCACGGGCGTGCATTTGTGTGTGGAATACTGTCAGTAGCACTGAATTTCATCAAGAGCTGGAATCCCCAGTCCTGTACCCCACAAGCAAATGGATTGCTCTCTCTTTCACAAAAAGAGTGCCATTTTGGCTGTCTCTGTGTTTCTCAATGAAATTAATGTGGTTAAGGACAAGTCAGGAATTTGAAGGCACTGTTGTGCTGAAAGGAAAAAATGTTTGACGTACTGCATTTTTAGTGGCACCAACTTTGCACCAACTTTGATCATTGTGTTCTGTTGTGTACAACATATTGCTTATTCCTGTGACGCTAACGGATATAAAAGGGCTGGTCGCAGTGCTTTTTTCTTCGTAGGCTGACTATGTGCATATCTTAGGGAGTCTTGACCTCTCTGAATGAAACAGTTCTCTTACAGAAGTGCTGGATGATGGCTCTTCTTGCCGTATTCATTTCCTGTGGTTACCGCCTATACTGCTCTGTAGTTATTCCATCTCACCATGCCATGAGACGTTGTTGAGAGTGTGTTTGTGTGTGTCATGGGAAAGTTGATGGTGTTGCTATTTATAGCCACTCGTGAGCTCAGGAGGTCTCAGAGAATTCCAGTGCACTCCTGGGGCTAGGGTACACAGGGCTAAAAAGAGAACCATGACTTGGAGTAAAAATGGGAGGCAACCAGAACCGTGTGTAGGATTTAACATGTGAAATATTCTGCAGTGATGTAAGTGGGGCATAAATGCCTGAGACAGACTTACCACCTAGGTGGGAGGTGGAACACATCTTGTGCCTTGGGTTAAAGTTTACAAGACAGGAAAGCTAGAGTGAGTGCGTGTGTGTGTGTGTGTGTGCGCGCGCGCGTGTGCGCGTGCGTGATTGGAATACACTTGAAGAATGACAGATATTGGCAAACTATACCTTCTTGGAAAGGTTTTCTGTTTAGGAACTTTTTCCTATAGAAGGAAGTAAATTTTAAAGGACTTGGGTTCTAATACCAGGAATTTAAGGGCTTTGTGAGCATGACCTGTTGATGCAGAAGTAGTTGGGGTGAGGGTTTACTTATAAGTAAACTGTCTAGATTTCTCCTGTGATGAGTTTCGAGGCAGGGATGTTAGGTTTGTTTAATAACTGCTCCATGGATGGGCATTTTACTCATCCTCTCATCACACTGTATCTAGGTACTGAGCATGCAGTCCCCATTTTCCTGGTTGCCTCCAGAGTCAGAATCACAGTGATCATTGGTTTTTCCCTATTCTTTTTCCTCCCTAGGCAGCCGCTGACTGAGTCTTGTTGGGGTCCTTCCAGTTTCTCTTGTGTCTGCTCCTTCCTTGGAATTTCTAAGACAATGTCTTTTGTTTGCTTTTTCAGCCTGTAGGGTCTTTCTTAAAACAGAAGGACGTTATTTCGGACACAGCTACCACATATCTAATTCCACCTCATTTCTCCTTAATTATAAAAACAAACAAATAAAAAACTCTCATGACTTCTGACTACCTAAAATAGTTTTCTAACTATTTCTAACTATTCCAAGGTGTTTAGGAGTAAACTGCAGGTAATGGAGCTTCTTCTACTATTTTCAACGTTTTAAGTAGTTAAATGACAATGGGAGGTTTACCCTGTCTCAAGCAAGGTCTCTTTAGGTTCCTTTATACCAACTTGTAATGCCTTTTCCAGTTTTTGGACTCCTGCAGTGTCACCCATCTCAGACACGCTGGTGCCCGGGCCTGCGAAGCCTCCAGTGACACCCTGGCTCTTCCTTTTGAGTCGGCATGCTCCTCCAGTCACCTGAGAGGTTCTCCAGGCAGTGGCAGGGTCCCAGACTTCCATTCTGCACTTGCATGCCCTTTGAATGAGTGAGCAAAATGTGCAGAAATTACTTGCTAGGTTGAAAGAGTCTAGTCTGTTCAAGAATATATAACCTGGGGAAGGAAGACTTGAGCATTTATTCAATATTAACAACACTTTTGGTGAAAAAATGCTGATTCCAATCTAAATTCTTATTGAAATGTGACTAAAATAGAAATCACCAAAGAACTCGTCAATAAGGTGAATTGAATGTTGGTGAAATGCAAAGAAAAATAATTTTTTATGCTATAACTGTACAACTTGGTGTTGCAATAGCTAGTTTGTACACAAATAAAATAAAAATTGTCCATGTTTTATAAGTAGAGATATAAGTGTTACCCTGTGTATACTTTTTCCTCAAAGGAAAAATACTAAAATTTGTGAAAAATTTTAGGCCAGTGTGGGCATGCAAAATATTATTTATGATGACAGTTCTCTACAGAGCCAGATAGTTTGCTGAGCTGAAATAAACCTGCCTATAGACAACTATTTATTTAGGGCTCATATTTCACGGGTGAGCAGGACCTATGAGAGGGTACTTGTGATGGGAGATTTGCTAATTACTGGATGTTTCCCCACGTTTGTTTGTGTGTTGCAGAGAGAACTTCAAGAATTGGTTCTGTATATGAATCTGGGATACACAGATTAAGGTTCATGTTGCTTTTAGAGATGAATTTAGATGACCTTTCTGCATCCTTCTCAGAATTATGACTTAATGATTCTGAAACAAGAACACCTCTGGAACTGTGTATCCTTTTACTATTTGCCATTTAAGCAGAATTCTATGTTTAAAAAAGCATGATGTACTTGATACCCTTATTAGAAGGCACTTATGGTGGTGGTGGTATTGCGATCCAGCAATTTGTATTAAAATTACCTTTTTTGTAGTTACTGAAATTTTTACCACTAAGGCCGCAAGAGAAGGCAATTAGTTTTAATTGACTCTGCTGCATTTGTGGGGCACTGGGAAGGAATCATTTAAGTGTAATGGAAAATGGGACCTCTGCATGTAGATGTACAATAAACATGTGGGCCATATAGCTTGCTGTTTTTTTTTCAAAACTGAAGTTGTTTTGAAATCAGGATAATTTCTATTAACCAGGAATGGGAACAGCAATTTCTGCAACTAGAAATTCACTGCAGATTTACCCAGTGTCCAGAACACAAACCACGATTAAAGATAAAACTTAAGTCAACTCTTTACTTGACTATAGTTTGTTGCTTCTTGTGCAACTGCAGAATACCATAGACCTCACCGATTTGCAAAACACCCCCAAAACATTTTGGATTATTAATTGAAATACAGATTCAGCTAATGTTCTCCCTTGTTCTTCCAATTTTTGAGTTAGATTTTGAGTGAAGATATGGTGGTTGGGAAGGTTAGGTGGGTAAGTGGTGGATTGCTTAGATCAGGTGCTGAACGAAGTTCTGGAGAGCATCGAAGTGTGGCACCAGGAAACTTCTTTGAGCTAATGTTTGTATGTTCAAGACAAACTTAGGAGCTTTGTAAGTTTTTTCTCCCTTTGTGGAACTGACTTTGAAAATCTCTCTAAACTACATTTTTTTTTTAGAACTACAAGGTCTGAATTTATTTTTTATTAAGTTTATTGATACAGTTTAGATTACATAATGATCATATTCATCATAGGGAGTTTGTACCTGTACATGAGGTATCTTGATTCCTCTTTTTTCCCCAATGCCCCCTTCATTTTTTAAAGCTTCTTTTAAAAATATTATTTTTGCTCTTGATTGGTGTAATAATTATACATATTTATGGGGTAGTTTGATATTTTAAGACATGTTACCCAATGTATTACAATCCAATCAGAGTAATTTGCTTTTTGACCACCTGAAAAATTTATAATTTCTTTGTGTTGGGAGGATTCCAAATGGTATCTTCTCCTATTTTGAAATATTCAGTAAATTAACTGTCATCACCCTGCTGTGGTACAGAGCACTAGAATGTCTTCCTTGGCCCACTGTTTCTTGGAGCTTCTTGGTCCTCGCTTTGTCCCCTTCTAGCTCCCCTTCTCAGCCCCTGGGGACCTCTGATCCCTTCAGTCTTTAAGCTCCTTTCATCCTCTCATGTGATTTGTGATTCTTTATCCTGTTTACACTTCTTTTTAAACAGTGAGCACCACAGGGTAAGTTTGAGGGTCCTCTGTGCATTTTCGTGCACACATGGGAGTGGCAGAGGCAGCCTCCTTGCTTGGCAGGTGGGGAGAACTTGCAGCCTTTAATGACCAAGTGGGAACTGGGAGTCTGTAATTTAATGAGTGGCTCAAACAAATGCAGCTGAAAAGGAAATCCGCTGAGGGCAGTGTGTGTGATGGAAAGCCAATCTGGAGAATGTGTTTATTTTTAAATAGCAGTTGAGTTTAAAAAATATCTTTGAGTTATGAATTTTGGCCAGTCATAGGGAATAGAATAGAGCAAGAAAGCCAGGGATGATGATACTTAGTGATGGGAGGAGGTAGAGAGAGAGAGAGAGAGAGAGAGAGAGAGAGAGAGAGACACACACACACACACACACACACCAGGGAAAAGAATGGAGGAAGCACAGGGCCCCTAACTCTCAAGGAGGACAGTGGACAATGGGATCCCTGGGTGAGGGCAGGGCCTGTATCTTACTCTCCGAATGAGACCTTGGGCTTAACTGGACCAGACCTCCACACATTCTCCAGCCAGTTTCAAGTGGCCTTACTTGGAGTTTTCTGGAGAGAGTTTTTTCATTGTTGTTTGGTTCTCTTTTCCTTTAACCGTGAGTATCAGATGGTTTCAGTGATTCTCTAACTAGGTTCCTTTCATTCCAACAGTCTTTGTGTTGGTTTTAGAATCACTCTAAGACTTTCCTCTTGTAAGGAACTTGGGGCTCATCCTATAGCACTGCCAGGCCTTTTCTTTGTATCTGATTTTTTAAAAAAATTACCAGCACATCATATAGTAAATAGCCTTAGTCTTCTAAAAGTTCCTTATAAATATTCTGTAGTTGTAAGGCTGGTTGTGTAGCTCAGTGAGAAAGTACTTGCCGAACCTGAGGTTTGACCTCCAGCACTGGAAAGAAAAAATCTCTGTAGTATTCTAGCAGTCACTTGATTGAACGCCACAATTCAGTTTCTACTCCTTATAGGAAATGCTCTGAGGTTTTGCTCAGTCACAAGGCGAAGCTGGGTTAAGGGGTCCACTTCTGATGCTTCTCACGGAGATGCCGGCCTGGAGTGTCTGTACCCAGACCAAGGCTGGCCACTTCCTCATCTGCCCAATGACCATGGAAATTCAGAGCGAGGCTCTGCAACTTTTTTGGAAGACAGCTGGGTCTAAGGGAATTTTTGCAAGCAATGAACCATTCTTTAATTGAAACCACTGGCTGTGGTTAGTAGTTTATTTTAAAACACCATATGTTAGCTCATTCCTATAGACTGTGACAATCATAGTTTAATCAAAAACTGCTTGTGACATTTCTGTTTGGTGTTTGTAAAAGAGAAGCTTACTTCCTTGAAATCCTGAACTCTGTACCAAATGCCAACACATTTACAATTATAGCTTTGCTTTTAGGCAGTTGCACAACTTTTTGAGTATATAGTAGGATTTTATTTATTTTTGTCACTTTCACTAATTTTTCATCTTCTTAAGTGGAAAAATGTTTTCTCAGCCCTTTATTTGGTAAATAAAACTTTTACTCCTTTCTCTGAGGTTCCCCTGAGAGGAAATAAGCTAACGTAGCTGCTTTTTGACTCTCCTGTTTGGTCACAGAGCCAAGCGAGTATGTGACCTCACTGAGATATGATGTCGTGTGAATAGTAGACTTGTAAGCTTGTCACCACCCTTCACGTACAGGGGCAGGTGCCCTGTCAGCCCCCATAATGGGGAAGAAGAGAGATGTGGCTGGATCCCCAAGCCTTCACAGCACAAGCCAGTTTGGTTCAGTTTGGTTCTATCCATTTTGATTCAATTCAAGAATTATTTGTGGAACATTTCTTTTCAGACATAGTCATGGGCACTGGAGCAACAGAGATGAAAATGCCATAAAACTGAATTTTGCGGGAAATGACACCATCAGATAAGTTCAAGAGCATGATAATTGCTGTTGGTGTTATGAGCACATGGAAGAAAGTGCCTAGGTCGGTGTGGGGATTTGGTTGCAGTCACAGAGAGGAAGGGGCACTGGAGGGGAGGCGTGAGACAGGGTCTCTCAGTGGTGCAGCTGTGGAGGAGGAGCTGGTCAGCTTTCACTCCTCCTTTACCCAAGCATGGGCCATCACAAACGGGCAGTGCGTCTACCAAAATATCCCTCTGCTTTTAGGGAGAAATAATATGCTTATTTTCTGTCTGTACCTAAATTGACCACGGAAGTCCATTTTGGGAGGCTGCTTAGTCATCTAATAGGCTTTCTTCTCTTTGGCTGTATCTTCCGAATTCCAAGCTTGTTCATGACAGGAATGTGCCATGTTGGTTTCCCAGCTTCCCTAATGGCCAAGGAGGTGGCCTTGTGACTTAATCCTGGCCAATGAGATGTAAGCTACAGTCAGTGTATGTGTTGTTCATAGAAGGTTAGTACTGGTTCCTGGTAGGAAGAGATAGGCAGCATTTACACATTTTTTAAGGGGCACTGTGAGTGAATGTGCCCCATTATTTACTCCATAAAGAGTAACAAATTTGTGAAGTATTCCACTTCCAGGAAATAAGATCTGGTATATCTTTACTTTGTTGTTGCTGATGAACCTAAGTAATTGCTTCCATTTTCTAGGTTAGTCTGTTTATGCAGTGTATCGACTTATTTTTTCTCTCCACATATATGAAAGAGGGTAATGAGAAATCATGGGTGAATCTGTGTAGACGGTGATTTTATTTTATTGATAAATGTTGCTAATAATTTATTGAATACAGTCTGTGGCCTAAGTGCTATGCCGATAACTAAAAAATGTGATCTTAATTTTCCTCATCAAAACCCCCGAGGCTCATGGCCTTCTTTGTGGATTCAAGGGCCCTGCAGGCCACAGAGGTCAGTGATGCCACATCACATGGAAGGCATCACAGATGGCACTCTTGGCATGCAGACCTGATTCTCCCTGAGCAAAGGCTTTTCACCAGTGCGTACAGCGGTGATGAAAATGGCCGGGAGGGGCTTTCCCATGGCACTGTGTCTGAGTGAATGGAATTTGGAAGGCACCATATTGGCAATGTCAGTTCTTTATTATGCTGCTCTATCAGGTGCTACTGAACTTAGGCAGGATGGATGCAGAAGCCTTTTATTTCTGCCCATGAAATCATCTGTGTTTAATTCAAAAATCCTAGCTTACAACCAGAAGTCATACTGTGTATCTTTTTTTTCTCATTTTCCAACCAGTAATTACATTTACTACTAGAAGAAGTTAAAAAAAAGCCATCACCAAACCAGCTAGAACTAACTATATTAAATGATAGTGTGGTTAGATTTTATTAATGACAGATAATCATCCTCTAAACCCATTGATACTATGTTGAAAGCTGTCTGGTGATCCAGCTTTCATTTGCTTGTTCATTTACTCATAATTTAATTATTCAGAGTTCTGAAGTTTGGTCACTTATCTTTGTTGCTTCTCGGAGACATGCTTTGAAATGAGTTTGGATTTATGTGACTACTCAGTCGCTCAGCCTCTCCTGCTCTGGAAAGTTCTTAGCCCTCCAGCTTGCTCCCGCCAGACAGAGGAGTCAGGAGAGCGGCCTAGCACTGAGGAGTTTGAGAGAACCTCTCAAACCGTGGGTTATGTCTGTCAGGAAGTAGAGCTGCCTCATTCACCCATCCACCCCTTATCTAAGATATTTATTGATGGTTGACTATGAACTAAGCTCTGTGCTAGATGTTAGGATTGTAATAGTGAGCAGAATTAGATATTTGCCACCTTTCCCGAGCTTGTCGTCTGACACTAATCAATCAGATAACCCTGTGGAGAGATGTGAAATCGTATCTGTGGTTGGCGTTCTGATAGACTGGGCTCATGGTGCTGTGAGATTTCATAATTGGTGGGATTTGATAAGTCAGAGAGCTTGGAAGGCTTCTCTGAGAAAGTCATTGTTGAGTTGAGATCTGGAGGATGAGAAAAAAAATGTGGAGAAGGCTCTGTAGAAAAACACTGTGGGTTAAAAAAAAGGAGGCACAAACAAGGCCCAGGGAAGAGAGGAGGGAAAGGAGAGGAGCGTGGCGAACTCACCAAGGCAAGCCATTCAGATTCACCATTCAGGGGAGACAGGCCTCCTTGGAGCAGTTTGATCTAGCAAACAATTCCATTCCCTTTGACTAATATTTGAGATAATGAAAGATACTAATTTTAGGTGGATAATGAGGCATAGGATTCCCAATACATGACAAATGCATGTGTATGTTTAAGGCTTACAGTAAGTTAAAGCATTTATTTTTAACCTAAGTTGAAATGGAACTTTATGTTTGCTGATGTCATTGTTTTTTCCTTAATGCTGTTTATTTGGTGAATCCTTCTCAACTTTTTCATATGTATTTTACTGTCTTTTCTGCAGTATCCTATAAATCAATGTGTCAAAGCATGGTGGTACCTGGGTTCATGAACTTAATTCTGTCCATGATTCTGGTCTCAGAATCCATGCCAGGTCCAGAATCATCGAAAGAATTAAGTTCATGAACCCAGCGACCACTTGCTTTGTTTCTGAGCCCCTAGTGGATCTCAGTGAATGCTTTCCGCATGCCATGAGCAGTGCATTGTTTTCTCCTCTAGTGGGTCCGTGATCTGTGTAATACTCACTTGGCAGCCAGGAAAATCCTGTGAAGACACCAATACTACAGCTGAGAAGTATAAGAGAATGGGAGGGCAGGGCCAAACCACTGCAGACAAATGTTTCAGTAGCACTGATTTTAAATCACACACCAGCCTTTTCTACCTGTGACTCCTATGGTGTGAGGAAGAGAAGGGGGATCCAGTGACAGGGCCAGGGGGCCACACAGCTTAGCCCTGCTTCTATGTGAGCGACGACTGCTTTCCAGGAGGCTTTCCATGTATCACCAGAGCGTGGAAGGGCGTCCACTGTGGTGATTGTGCTGTGGTTTTGGTTTGTTAGCTTATCCCAGCCAGGGTAAGAAGAGAAACTTGTGACGCAAAAGGACATTCTGTTGAGTCCAAGAAGTTTTGAGCTTTTGTGAACTAAGTATACCAGTGTGTTTTTGTTCACTGTTCTTTTGCAGTCTGTGATCAGGAAATGTGTTTTCCCTAAAAAGAAACCAGCAAAAGGCTCAGGAGGGCCTCACTGACTGTAACAAAGTGTTTTTAGAGTACTTTTCATGTTTTCACACTTTGCTGTGTCCCCCCTTTGTTCCCAGTTGCATTTTCCTGTTAGAGTTATTTGGAGGGGATTGAAAGTCTTCCTGGCCCTTTTGTCCACAGCTCCAAGGGTGTTCAGAGGGTTGATGAAGCTGAGTTGGCTCCATGTTGCAAAACATTTATTTTTGTAGTGCTATATGACATATAGAGGCTTTCATACACAGTACTGTTTCGTAACTCTCAATGCAATTAGAGCAAGCATTACCCCGCTTTAGAGTTACAAACCTGGGCTCCCGCAGGCTAAGCACTTTGGCTGAGCACATGCTTCCTCCATCGGGGAAGTCAGGCTTAGGACGTGTCCTTGGACGTCTGGCTCAGGTCTCTTTCTCCATATCATGAGGTCGAGATGCTGGAGTGATGGGGATACCAACGAGGCGCACTTGACAGGATGCATTCAATTCCTGGAAGATTCCATTATTCATTTCTCCAAAGCCTGGCATGTTTAAAATTAGAAATTGCAGCTATGAATAGTTGTTTTCCACTTGACTGGTCTAAAGTCAACTGAATCCTGGAGAAGACTGTTGAAAGTGTGTTGCCTTGGAAATGGATGAGCAGAACTGTGTGATAGCTTTCGCTGTGTTTGAAATTCGAGCAGTTTAGGTGACAGTGTGCTTTCTGGAGGGTGTGGGCAGGTTCTGAATGGGCTTTTCCTGTTGTTCATCAGCTTGGTCATAGCTGCTCTTATTACAGCAGTCACTCACTTTCATAGATGTCTTTCAAAAGTCTTTGTGTTGTTGTTGCTGTTTTTTTCCTTAATTCAGACTGTGTAGAAGTCACTTCTTTCTGGTGCATTGCATTGCATTGCTTGTCTTTGCCCATCAAGTGATTGATGGTGGGAAAGGCCCAGACTCGAGTGACAATCTGTAATGTTGGATCCTACTTTAGATTTAGTAAGGGCCATCACCTCCGTGGTTGTGCTTCATCTCAAAAGCTTTGTGAAGAATCTAATGCCAATATTATTCTTCCCTTATTTGTTAAACCAAGAAAGGGAGGTTTATGGATCTTCCAGAATTTTCCAGCCTTTCAAACTTGGGGATGAGAATCCTAGCTTGAGTTCCGATCCAGTGTGCTTTGGATGGTGGGTAAAGCACCGGGCTGCTCTCAGTTCTTGAAACCTGTAAGGGGAGAATGTGCCATTCCTCCCCACGTGGCTGTGAGGCTCAAAGGAGTCGTAATGCCTTTGAAAGTCACTGACCAGGAATGGGGCTTAGTGTGTATCAGTTACTGTCACTGAGGCCTCTGCTCATATTCATGTCAGAGCGAGCAGAGCCGGGACCATCACCTCTGGGTCCTCCCTCAGTGTCTTCCGGCCCAGCGCTGTGCTGCACGCCCCTCCATAGGAGGTAGCTTCTGTGCTGAGTTGTCAGTGAGGGGATGGGTTTCAACATAAAAGAGATTCTTGGAATAAGTCAACAAATTATCCTAACAGTGGAGAAACATCTAGTGCCTCTATTATTAAGAGGTAGTTGGTTCTAGCCCAAATTTAACTTAAAAATATCCCCCTTCTGGATCATGTTAATCAATCAGATGAGTGCTTTTGGATGTAGCGGTCGATATGATATACTCACTGTCCTCTGTAGGGTGGTGTTATGGATCGCGTCTAGGTGACCCCCAAGCCTCATGTAGTCTTGAAAGTGGCTGAATTTAACATTTGTGATGAGTTTGTTGTCTAGTGCTGGGATTGGCAGTGTGAGAGCTGCGCTCGCCCAGGGGTGGAGCCGACACACAATGTAAGGTTAGGAAGGAGGCGGGTTTTCCCCTCTTTTGCCCTGTTCGCTCTTGCCGCTTGCAGCCAGGCTGCCCCTCAGCCACACACCCTCCTTTGGAGCCAGCTAAGTATGGACAGAAATCTCCAAGAACTGTAAGAAATAAATCTCTCCTTCCTTCATGTTGGGCATCAGGTATTTTGTCTCAACAATGAGAGAAAAGTAACCAAGACAGGTGGGGAGATGTTGGCTTCCCACACTGTAAGGCCCCTTGTTGCCTGTGACTTGTTTCTAGGATGAATCTGGTGAGAGTGAGGGCTGTTGCTCATCGAGGAGCAAACCATGGTCTCATATGCCCCGTCTTCTTAACAAATCATGTTAGGTTAAAGACCAGAGCACAAACTGATTTGAGATAGTGACTGACCCTGATATTTATTGTCCCTGGAAGAGCTTGCATTCGTTTCTGTCCTGCTGCTCTTTTTCAGGGAGCCTCGTGTGATGGGAAGACTACTTCCTACCCCCTTCCCACACACCGTCCATGTTCTGTTTGCCTCAGTCTCCCTGACTGTGTGTGTGTGCTTGTGTGAGTGCATGTGTGCACACAAACTCTTTCATGAGTGAAAACATTCCTCTTCTCTGATTATACCACTAGTAATGCCTGGCCTTCATAGAGCACTTGACAAGTTACAGAGCCTACTTGAACACAGAAACTATTCTGAGAGGTCTTTGGAGATCAGTATTTCTACTTTACATGAGAAAATGTAGATGTAATGGTGAGGCGAATTGCCCAAGGTGGTGGGGAGGTGGGGGGACTAAGTGTGAGAAAGAGGACTTCAACATCCTTTTCAATACTTAAATGATATTTTCTCTTGGAGCTGAGTTAGTTGGCTAGTTAATAGCTTCTCACATTCTACAAATATTTGATGTCTATAATAATAAAATATGGCTGAAAGTAGGAATCAAAATCAGTGAAAACATACACTATGCAGAACCACCAGGACAATTATTATTCCTGGAGTTGAATTTGTGATTGAGTTCCCTGGCCACCAAGATAAAAAGAGAGACACAATCAGTTATGTATTTTTATCAAAGGAGGAAAGGCATGCGAAGGGGAAGTAAAAATTTTATGACGATTGAATTCTAAAAGAATTGTTTCATTTGAGGCGTTTGATAAGGGGCAATAAGAATAATTGAACACAATGCTGTCAACGAAATTTTATAGCTGTGCAGTAGCATAAAAACACACTGTTCGGGGTAACATTTGTTGGGTGCCTATTATGTGTTTGATACTCTACTAGAACTCTGCATGCCTTATTTTATTTTACCACCATAAACATTTAATTATTACAGCTATATTTTAAAGGTAGCTCATTTCATCCATTTAATTATAAGGAAACTACTTGATCTCAAAGAGTTTATACTACTTCCTCAAGGTCACAGTGAGGAGTAACCCTGTGGCTAAGAGCCCAGCCTTCCCTGATTCTGGGGCCCAGTGTTCTCGTCAGCCTTGCTCGATGCGTGTAGGGGTACAGAGAGATAAACTAACTAATGGCAAGCACAGTTGGTCCTCCATGTCTATGAGTTTTTCATCCTTATAGTCAATGAACAACAAACTAAAAATATTGAGAAAAATACATCTGTTCTGAACATGTACAGACTTTTTTTGGTCATTGTTTTCTAGACAATAGGATAGCTATTATTCATACAGCCTTCCTGCTGTAATAAATATTGTCATTAATCTGGAGATGATTTAAAGGACAGTATGGAGGAGGATGTGTGCAGGCCACCTGCAAACACTGTACCATTTCATGTGAGGGATTTGATCATCGTGGGTTTCGACGCTCTTGGGGAGGGGGTCCTGGAGCTGTTGCCACAGACACTGCGGGCTGAGGGTGTGTCATCTTCTCTTGATTCTGCCTTCCCCAGGAATGGGTTCTGACGACGTCTAGATAGAGGTGGTTCTGTACCATCCCCATTGGACCCAGGCTCTGGTAGCAGCTGAGTGGTAGGCAAGCGCCTGTTGCAGTGCTGCAGACAGTGGCCCCACTCGTTGTGGAGCACTGAGCTTGAGCACCCCATCTTCTTCATGCCTCCAGTGAGCGTGGGCAGGAGGCACTACCAGCTTTGCGTTGTGCAGAGGGCAACAGGAAGACGCGCTGGGGCCAAGTGACTCACAAAGCCACTCTGATACTCATTGGCAGAGTTCAAATACACGTTGCCTGGCGTGGACACGCATGCCCATCATGTTTTACCAGTGGGCTTCTTGTCAAACAAGGAGTAAAGTTTTCACTGTCTTAAAACAGCAGGGTCCAAACGTGGGCTCCTGCCTGGAGGAAAAGCCATCCTGCCC
>RJWT010022247.1:0-17254 GCA_004365215.1 Cuniculus paca
CTTCTTGGCTCTAGTACAGACCCTCAGCCTGCTGGCACAGATCCTTCACCCCATTGGCAAAGACTCTGTAGCTTCCACCACTGACCTTTGGGCCTTCCCAGCGCAGATCTGTGGGACAGACTTGCATGGGTCATTGTTGTGAGCTCTAGGTCTTCAGCTGAACTCATGCAGCATATTGCCAAGGGATCTAGGCCTTCGGCTGGACTCTCTAGGTCTTTAGTGTTGTGGACAGATTTCCTGCACTTTCTTTGTATTTGACTCCTTGGGTGACCATTATAAATAATACTATAAATTATGTGTCCTGTATGTAATTGTTCTCCTTGCAACCCCTGACTACAACACTGTCCTACAGCACCTCTAGAACTTCTAGAAAGGTGTTGGCAAGTTGCCTATTAGGAACTTCTTCTCTGATCTACTCGGGAGGGTACTGCATTCTGCATTTCTTTGGTTCTTCAGATACTGAAACATCTTCATGGCTAACCTAAAGGTCTTTGGACTTTCTGGAGTTTTTTCCTGTTTCCTATGTGGAGGAGTCACATCTTCTATCCATTTTAAAATAATTTCTGATTGAATTGTAGCTTTACCTTAAGCCTTAGTGGGACTGTGTGTTTGCTTTCAAGGTCACTCTACTGTTTACCTCCAGGAAAAGAAAACAGAGCCAGGCGACGAGGACGCTAGCAGCTAAGAGAGGAGTCCCAGGTTGCATGAACAGGGTAGGATCTGAAATTTTTACTTAATACTTTCTGAACATGAAAATTAAATGGAATGCATCATCCTAGCTTGGAGTGATAGAGGGGGTTAGAGAGTGGCATAAATAACATTATCAGGACATTAACAGATGTTTCATGTACAGTATATAATGGCATTGTATCAGTGTTAAATTTTGTTAGGTACTTTTATCGTGCTTATTTAAGAGAACGTCCTTATTCTTAGTAAACATGCGTGGAAGGCTTTGAGAGTGAATGAGCTCGTGTCTACTTCTCAATGACTCAGGAAAAAAAGATGCATGCATGTGGAGCCATGAAGCAAATGTGGCAATGTGTTAATAGTTAGTTGCTCAATATTTGCAGCTTATAAAACTGGCAGAGAAGACAAGAGCTCGCTTTTCTTGGCATCTCTATTTTTATCTTAATGATAACTATCTTCAGCAGGTAATTCAGGCAAATATTTGGACAAAGCATTAATAATATTGATGCTTGGGCATCAGGTGTCAGCTAGACCTGCTATGTAAATGTTTCCAATTTCTTTCTTAACCCTGACTCACAATATTGGGGGGGTCATCACTTATACAAGTAGTGCCTTGTGGTGCAGGTGTAAATTAGGGTTTACTGGGGACTGACTGACGGTCACAGCAGCGGATGTCCTAACTCCTAGACTGCATCTATCAGAGGTGGCATGCTTGGACCACCTGCTCCAGGTTGGTTTCCAGTAGGGAATCTCCCTGTCCCCCCAGTGATCTATTTAAAAGAATGAAAAGCGGGGGGCGGGGTGTTTTTTTGTTTTGCTTTATTGGAGATTGAATCCAGGGCTTTCACACTGAGCTGCATCCCCAGGCTTTTTCATTTTTGTTTTTTATTTTGAGACAGAGTCTCAGTCACTAAGTTACCCAGACTAGGCTCCAACTTGTGATTTTCCAGCGTCGGCCTCCCAGACTGCTGGGATCACTCTACTCCCAGCAGAGGAAGGAGCCTTTATGTGAGCGTGTAACAACAGATGAGAGCGGCCTGGGAGAGAAGGGGGCTGGGAAAAGGACGGCTAGGGCTCAACAGCTGATAGCAGTCTGTTCTTTCATCGAGTTAATTCAGACCTGCTCAGCCAACTGACGCCTGAGTCACTAAAATCAGAAGTCAGCTGCCTCCAGGGGTATCTGGACTTGTCTTTGTTCACATATTGCCTGAGACAGACTGCTTTCCAAAATCATTTGTGACTTAGATCAGCCATGTAACTGAGCCAAAGGAATTGGATTTGGAGCAGAAATGACATTTGTCTTACAATGTCATTCAGAAGAAGCCCATGACTTTCCCTTGCTTTTTACTCTTCCTCACAGAGGGAGTAAAGATGTGTGATGAAGATTCAGCTGCAGTCAAGCTCATGAGGTTGACACCCAGCAGGCAGAAAAGTTTCCAGACCAAAGGGACCTGGGTGCCTGAGGATGTGGGACAGGGCTGCCTGTGGGTCTCAGTGACCTACAAGTTCAGATTTCCACGGAAGCGAAAATAACTTGTCATGTTGAAGCCTCACCGTTGGGTTAAATGATCCAGACCAGTATCATCAGTGGCACCACACATGTATACGTTACTGAAGGAAGCATCACAAAGCAGTACCTATGTTGCTAACAGGCTAAGCCCTCTGATAATTTCTAGTCTTGTCCATTTTACTATCTTAAAATGCAGGAACCGGGGCTGTACCCAGTGGTAGAGGATGTGCCAAGTGTGTGCAAGGTCCTGGGTTTGATCTCCAGAATCTCAAGAAATATCAATCTATTAAAATGATTGCAACCTGCAAGACAAAAACCACTAAGTTATCCAATATATATATACACACATATATGTATATGTGTGTGTATATATATATATATACATGCATGAATCCAAAATATTTGTCCCTCGTAAATATGTACAAATATTATGCCAATCAAAAAAAATTTTTAAAAATCGCTAAGATGTCCCACATGAATTTGCCAGTCAGAAATGCTTAAATGTGGGCAATTTCATACAGATGGATCAAATAGATGTTTAGCACCAGTTTTCTGCACAGTTATAGTGTTAAATGGACAACAGCAAGAAACAGACAATTTCCTGGCAGTAGAAGTGTAGATATCATTACGTACACACTCACTGGTGCGCACACTCACAGGAGGAAGGGCCTGGTCATACAAGCACTCATCATATTTACAAAATGCTTTGTAAACCAAAAGTGTCAACACATGCAAATATTCACTAATAGAGTGATTATTCACTCTAGGAGGTTGATGTGGGAGTATGGCAAATTTGAGACCAGCTTGGGCAATGCAGGGACTTAGTAAGACCCTGTTTCGAAATTAGAAATAAAATAAGAAAAAAGAACTGGAGATGTAGCTCAGTGGCAGACCTTGGGTTCTGTTGAGAGAGAGAGAGAGAAAGAGGGAGACTGTTACTAAATTGGTTTCTACTACAAACACTCATTCTTTCATACCAGCAATTTAGTAATGTCTAACCACATATTTTTTCTCAAATTCTTTTTGGTCCATTTCTCATACATCATTAGAGATACAGTGTACCATATAATGCAAATCTGATGGAAGTTGATCAGAAAGTGAATCAGCCAGTTTATAGAAGACGCAAAAGTTCATGTCATGAAAGTGGAGAAAAAAATGACATTTGTCCCACAAAGTCACTGTCAGACCAAGTAGCAATTAAAAACAAATCCACAAAGGTGGTACCAGAATGACAGGAAAAGTCCTTAGAACATTACCAAGGACTAAAAAGAAATGAGCTAAAAACAAGTGACCACATGATGGATCTCAACATGTTACACACAGAGAAACATACTGGACACAAAGAACTATGCATTGTATCAATCAATTCATTTGCAATCCTAGAATAGGAAAAACTAATCTACAGCAGAAGAAATAAAGTAAGAGACTGCTTGGGGAAGGGATGCTGAAGGAGCTTTCTGGGGTGTTGGAAATAAATATTCTATCTTAATGTGAATTCCTGAAACTGAATGATACACTTAAGCTCTGAGCACTTCACTGGATATCAATTATACCTCAAGATTATATTTATCTATGCTTATAGTAGCACATTTATAATAGCTAAATCTTGGAAACACTCTATATGCCCAACAACAGATGAATGGTACTTATATACAATGGAGTACTATTCTGCCACAAAGAAAGATAAACTTGAGTCATTTTTGGGTAATGAATGCACCTCAAGACCATAATGTTAAATCAGATACAAAAGTTTAAATATCACATTGTTTCTCTTTTGTGAGAAACCTAAAGGGTAAATAAGAGCAAAATGTAGGATAAGTATCAGGAAGTAGGAAGAACTTGTTCAAGTGGGAAGGGGAAAAGGACAGGGAGGGTAGGAAAGGGAAAGAGATTTTAAAAAGAGAATGGAAAGAAAAAATGCAAACATAGCTTTTGTAAATGTGGAGGGGAAGAAGGGCTCATGGGAGGGGAGGGAAATGGGAAAAAAAGAATTAAAACATCTTATGTACCGGTACAAATTCCCTATACTGAATGTGGTCATGATGTATGGCAAATATGTACTAATAAAAATTTAAAAATAAAATCTAAAAATAGATTACTTTTATAAAGAGATGGAGTAGTGCTTGGGAAAACTGATAGGATCGCAAATATTTTTGCAAAAGGTAATCCTTTTTATGTCCATACCATAAAAATTAAATAGGAATTAGCCTATGTTATAGCATGCCATCCAACAATTTGTCAGAAAAATTATACACCCTCCCAAATAAGAAATATTTGGCTCATACTTTGCTCTAAGAATAACCACAGCTGTCATTTCGTGAAATATATACTAAAATATGCTTATAATTTTTCCTTTCTTGCAGTCTTTTTTTTTTCCATTTGGTACCAGGGACTTAACCCAAGGAACTCACAACTGAGCTATGTATCTAACACTTTTTATTTTTTAATTTTGAGACAGGATCTTGATAAGTGGCCCAAGCTGTCCTTGAACTTGCTATTCTCTTGCCTCAGCCCCACCTGAGTATCTAGGATTAAAGGAGTGTGCCCTTCTTGAATTTTGAGGGAGATGGTGGTACTGGGATCAAACCCAGGAGTTTGCTACTACTGAGCTCTACCCCCAGCCCTTTTCATTTAAAAAAAATTATAATTATTTTTACTAGGTTTGTTTGTTTGAGATAGGGTCTCACTATATATGCCAGTCTGACCTTGAACTAACTATGTAACCCAGGCTAGATTTGAACTAGCAGCAATCCTCCTGCCTCCCAAGTGCTGGGATTACAGGTATGCACCACTATGCCTTGCTCTTTTTTTTTAAATTTTGAGACAGGGTCTTGCTGAGTTGCCCAGACAGGATGTGAACTTGTGATCATCCTGCCTGGGTCTCTCTCATGTGCCACTGTTCCTGCCTAAAGGTATATTCTCAATCAAACTTTGTTTCTCATTTTAAGATTCATTCACTCAACAAACCACGTACTGTTCTAAGTACTTGGTATCTTCTGCCAGTGACCAAGAGCCCAGGGTCCCCAGCCCTGTGGGACACACATTCTCACATGGGCAACAAGCATAAATAAAGGTATGAGAGAAGATGAGGGGGTTTGGGGTGCAGCGTGCCTGTGCCCTGAGGGGTAAGCAGTCGCTTGAATAAAGTGAGGTTAGGGAAGTGAGCATCTGGGAGAGAATATTCCAGCAGAGCAAACAGCTACAGTCACAGCCCTGAGGAGGTGTGTGCTTGGCCGGTTCCAGAGAGGGCTCGGGACCAGCAGAGTGGGAGCAGGAGCGGGGATGCGGGCCCAGGTTAGGTGCATGTTTGTTGGCCTTTTCCTGGTTTTCGATCCTGACACGCCCTATCTAGTTGGCTTCAGTGAGGGCGGGGACTGTGTGTGCCTACATGTGTGTGTGTGTGCATGTGTGTGCATGCACGTGTAAGTTCCTTTCGCTCCCCTCTAGATGCATCCACCTGAGGCTGTGCAGTCACCTCATAGCAATGGTGGAAACAGAACCCCCCAAGCACTCAGAGCTACTCTGCCTCCTGCACTTTCCATCTCTGCGAAGAGCATATTTCTAGCCGGTTAACAAAGCTAGGATCTCCTTCCCTCTCTTGCCCTAAAGTCCTGCAAGTTCTGCGCCACCTCGCTCTAGAATGCACTCTCTCCTCCCCATTGCTACTGTAGAGTCCACTACCGCCTCCTTCCTGGCCTCCTGCCACACCCACCTCATGCCCCATCTTGGTTTTCAAATCAGCCTCTTTCAAACCTGCCTGATTCCTTAATTCATCTGCTTCAAACCCTGGGTGGCTGCCCCTGGCTACAGGGTGAATCCCTCAGTCGTCAGTGTGGCCCCTTGCCCCTCCTCCACCACAATCCAGCGCCTTGGTCCCATCTCCGCCATGGCTCCAGGCTTTCACCATACCAGTCTCCCCACCAGGACACGCTTGACATGCTTGTGCCTGGGTGGGGCTATTTATAAAAATGCCTGAGCCCTGGGGTCACATGTGCTTCCTTCAAGTGAGACTCAAGGGAACTCCAGTGTCCCCCTCCCCTGTCCTCCCAGCTTCCTAGTCATGCAGGCGCTTCTCCGTACACACCCCAGGACACCTGCACACACCTTTGGCTTTGCCCCTACAGTCACGAGTGTAATCGCAGTTCAGTTCTACGTGCTTTCACCCACCCTGAATGGCTCCCGCCTCCTGCTCCCGCCTGCACACGCCACCACACCTCTCCCATATTTCTGACCCTCCCTGAGCTCTGCAGCTCAGTTCAGCCAATGTGTCCAAGAGCCTGAGGTTTGTTTTAGCCTCCTTTTCTTGCTACAGTGAATACAATCCTCCCTGGAGTATGACCATGCATGCACGGGGTGGCAGAACTGGGACTGGAACCATTTTCCAAGTCCTGAGCTCCACACACCGCCCCTCCTCAGGCGGATGCAGTGCTATTTTTGTGTATATATTTATGCAGATTTAAAGTCTAAAAACCCTTCAAAGGCTTAAGGATTATACTGCAGAGAGATGTATAAATATATACTTAGGAGTTCCAGATTACTCCACAGCTTACACATGTGCATTCACATATATTTAAAATGATAGTCACAGGCTCAAACGCAGCTTAGAGACACAGTATTTGCCTGCTGTGCATAAGGTCTTGGGTTCAGTTCCCAGTACAGTGAAAAATAACAAGCAAACAAGAAAAGAAATGAAAAGTTCTACCCTTAAAGGTCATTCGTGACATTTCTGCCAACAGGTATTTGTGGGTCTTGAGATTACTGTATAAATATGGAGCTGTCTACTTGCTGCCAAGTGTATTTGTATACTATTTATAGTTTTAGGAAGCAAGTAGTTACTACTACTTCTCTACTACTAATATCTAGATACATATGTATAATTTTAGAGTTCCAATAATAACTGACATTACAAACATGACCAACCCTGCCACCTCCAGTCACCCAGTCTGCAAAGGAAAAGTTGCTTTCCAACAAATGGCGTCTCTGCCTCCCCGAGGAATGGAAAGCGCTCCTGGCCTTGGCAGGCTGGCTCAGCCATTCCGCCCAGTCTTTGAGCTGATGACAGCGGAAGCGTCAGTGGGAGGTGCTTGCCTCTTTCCCAGGGGTCCCAGGAGCTGCTCTGTTCTGCTCAGTGCCGGGTCAGTTCCCTTCCAGGCTTCACAGTGTTGGGCAGGGCCAGGCTGAGGCCAGCGGCCAGGTGCCTTCTGCACCTCCAGGGCTGCCGCCGCCAGGAGCCTCCTGGCTTCCTTTTGTGATCAGCTGGTGCTGGAAGGCTGCAGCAGATGGCTAATTACCATAATGCACAGAGCTCTTGAGGGTCCTGGGTGCAAACCCAGGCGTGACCAAGCCAAGAGCAGCTGCATCTGCTGCGGCATGTGGCACCAACATTAGGCTTTACCCACACACACACCCAACCTTTCCAACGGGAGGCTGCGGCACGGTTTGGAACAGATGGTTGAGAGAAACACAGGGAAAAGCCCTCTTGGCCGGCTGTTGTGTCTCTTTTCCAGCCTTCCTGGCTGCTGACCCGAAGCTCATTGTCCCCGTTGTACCTTCTCTCCCTGCGTTTATCCTCAGGGCCACCCCGACCCCTGAGCTTCTACTCTTAGCAGCATGGGTAAACTTGGTCTCTAAATCAACTGACCTTCGCAGCAAGCATTTGTCCCCACAGGTAAATGCCTACCAGATGATTTGGCTTTCTCTGGGTGACTCTAGACCCACTCCTGAACTTCGAGGATAGGAGAGGCTCTCGCTCATCCTATAGGTTAACATCAGATCATACTAGATACCCTTCTGCAGTTGACCTGGAAAGCTCAGAGCTTTCCAGAAAGAAATACAGTAACAAAGTGAAGAGTTTTTGTTTTTTGTAAATCAGGATGCCTTTAAAGACAGAACCAAATCTTTTGTTAAGACGATTGTTTGAGGAACACACACACACACACACACACACACACACACACACAGAGCAAAGCCCTCAGTATACAAACGGGACACAGCCAAGGACAACCAGCCTCCTCTAAGGCATGGTGCCCGAGCAGGGGCTCCCGGTCTCTGGGTCGAAGAGCAGCAGTACTTCTAGATAAGCCTCTTGTAGTGGAAAAGAACCTTAACCCCTGAAAACATGAGAAATCAGTAGGAGTTTGGTTGTTAGGGAGCAGAAAAGAGATTGAGCAATGTGTCACAGTAGTAAAGAACTTCTAAAATCAGGAATAACAGATTTTACCAAAAATTATGTGCTTACTGCAATATTAAGCCTGTGCCAATCCATCCTCGACGAAGTCTTTTGTACCTAAAACAGTTTTATGTGACCCAGTGGTGGTGGTGAGAAGTAGAAATCAGGGAAAGGAGCTGACTCTGAGTCCTCGTCTACACAGGAGGCATCACACATAGAGTAACAAAATGATCCCCAGACAATTCTGCAAGGGCAGGAAATGAGAACTAAAATTGACTATGAATTTCCCCTTGGGACTTTACCAGGCAAGTTGAGGAAAATACTGAACTTTAAATAAATTGAGGAATTAGTCAGTCTTGGGCAGTTGTAAAGGGCAGGGTGACCTGGGTTACACTACAGCATGCATGTTTATAGCTAGCTATTAAAAACCACATCTTTCTAAAATATAGAATGTGTATTCAGCACATTTAAAAGTGAAAATTCTTTTTCTAATATGCAATCTGATCCTGAAAACTGGACCTCAGTTTGTTTCTCTGCATTTAATCCCGTCCTTGGTGACCCATCCAATACTCCGATCCTCTCCACCCAAGAACTGTCTTACTTGCTCCCTCGCAGGGTCCTGCTCCAGGTGAGTTTCCACAGTAACACGTCCACCTGCTCAGGCTCCTGAGCATCAGCCTGCCCCAGATTCCCCAGCTGGGTTTGGGGACCCATAGTTTCGGGGTGAGCGCAGAGCTGGTGGCTTCTGGAGCACTGGGGCCTGCTCCCTACTCCCCACCTCTTGGGCACAGTGAGCTGGCCGCAGTGGGGGGCTTCACCCCCACGCTGGCATTTCCTTCCCCGATTCTAGTCCTCATCTAGTTTCAGAGTTAGGCTGGTCCCAGCCTGCAGCTCCTACCTTTCAGTCCTGGCCCTAAAAATTCCATTTATCTCTGGATTGCCCTCATTGAAGATGATAAAAAATGTCACTGGGTAAATGCTATTGCTTTAGGTATCCCTTTTTAAAATTCTTATTTTTTAATGTAAAAGAAAATAATGTAAGTGACTTGGTTCGTTTATTTATTTAAAAGATCTTTCTCTATTGTCCAGCTGGGTTTGAATTCATGATGCTCCTAAGCAGCTGGTTTATAAGCATGTATCATTGAATGTGGTTTTTTAAAAAAATGTTTCCTATTTTTATTCACAACCAAAACAATCCTTTTTGGTTATTTAGATAATTTTGTACCACAATTTTTTCTCAGTCAAATCCTGGTCCCCAAATCCAACATCTATTCTGTCTCAAGAATCTGGGGCTGGGGAAGTAGTTCAGTGGTAAGACACTGACCTAGCACTCCTGAGGCGTGGCCCCAGTTTTGAACTTAGCATGACAAAAACAAAAACAAAACAAAAGAAAACAACAGCAACAACAAAACCAGTTCAAGAATCTAGAAATGGCCAGGTGGTGGTGCACGCCTGTAATTTCAGCACTCGGGAGGCTGAGGCAGGAGGATCTCTGGGAGTTCAAGGCCAGCCTGGGCTACAAAGTGAGTTCAAGCCAGCCTGAACTGCATAGTGAGACCCTGTCTCAAAAAGACAGAAAAAAAATGGAAAGGTAGCTAATATTGGTATTTGTTATTGCAGAAAATTAATTTCCTTTGGCCTTCTCTATGTCCAGACCTTGCAAATTCTTGAAAAGTCTCATGGAATGTTATCAGCTTGTTCATAGGCATGGACTAAACTGACCACTAACCACTGACCACACTGTCAAATTTCAATGTTTTATATGCAATAAAAAAAATGGCATTGCAACAAAAAATGTGTACAAATGCTTTCTTTAGACTGAGGAATCTCAGCACATAAATATAAGTTTATGCAAACTTGGCTGCATATCCAAACATTTGTGGGAGACATTTTCAAATACAAATTCCAGGGCCCCCTTTAGGCCAATTGTGTTAGGACCTCTAGGAGGAGAGCCTGAGCTAGTCTTAGTTTGCTCCAAGGTAGGTTTTGACAGGCAGGTAAATTCCAAATACATAAAAAGAAACACAGACAGATATACTCTTGCCTCACTGAGCTCAGTTTCACCTATCTTAAAGGTGAAGCTTTCTTTCTCCTCAGCCTCACAGTGATTCACATGCAAACCACTCAGGTTTCTCTTTCCGAGTCCTGGGTTTTTGACGGCAGCAAGCTCTTCTCTGGCTCATCTCAGGTAAAACCTCTGAGTTGAAGTTGAAATTACTCACTTCCTAAATCCCACTGTGGGGAGGCTTTGAAATGATTCCAGCGACACAGTTTTGCTGCGACAGAGATGCGGAGCGGAATCTCCCTCCCTGGGACACTGTTACATCACACTGATCGCTCCACATATGTGGCTCCTGGCCTCAACCACTAGACTGCAGACACAGAAGGGCCCGCGGCTGCGACAGGCACGTGGAGAGCTTAGGCTGCAGCAGGCTCTCAACGACTTTCCACAGCCTCGCCTGCCAGCGCGGGGGCCTTTCACAGAGTCCTGTGTCTCCATTGTGCTGGGCAACCTGTCCACTGCTTCCAAGAACCTCTTCCTTTTTCCTTTTTATTTTTTTGAGACAGGGTCTTGCTACATAGTTCAAACTGGTCTTGAATTCCCAGTGTAGCCCAGGCAGGCTTCAAACTCACAGTGATCTTTCAGCCTCAGCCTCCTGAGTGCTGGGATTACTGGCGTGTGCCACGTGCCCAGCTCAAGAACCTCTTGTGGAAAAGTACACCTCAAACTTCCGGTGGAAGCTCAGTACGGGGGCACATAGTTGTAATCCCAGCTACTCAGGAGGCTGAAGCAGGATCGCAAATTGGAGCTCTCCCTGGGAAACTTATCAAGACCCTGTCTCAAAATAAAATAAAAAGGGCTGAGGGTATAGCTCAGTGGTAGAGCACTTGCTTAGCATGTGTAGACCCTGAATTCAATCCCCAGCATTGTACAAAAACCAAGGCATGTAGCTGGGTGTGGTGGTACAAACCTGTAATCCCAGCACTCTGGGGGGTGGAGGCAGGAGGATAGCAAGTTGGAACCCAGGCTGGGAAATTTAGTGATATGATGTAAGGAGACCCTGTCTCACAAAAAGGGGATGGGGCCTGGGGATGTAGCTTAGTGCAAAGGCCTCGGGTTTAATCCCCAGTGCCACTACACCTGTCATTAGACTTTACACTCACAGAGGCCTATTTCTATCCTAATTGAGCAACTAGACTTTAACGATTGGGCTCAATAGCAAGTCGTGGTGGCACACACCTGTAATCCCACCACTTGGGAGGCTGAGGCAGGAAGATTGCCGTGAGTTTGAGGCCAGCCTGGGCTATACAGTGAGCTTAAGGACTCAGGACGCTGAGGCAGCCTGAAATACAGTTTGACCCTGTCTCAAAAGAAAGGAGAAGAAGAAGCAGAGGCAGGAGAAGAAGAAGGAGGAGGAAGAGAAGGAGGAGGAAGGGGAGGAGGAGGAGGAGGAAGAAGAAGAATTGGGTTCGACAAAATTGGACCTCATTTAGTAGGTGACCAGTGTATCTCATCTATTGGTACAATGCCCTGTAAGATTTGTTCTCACTATTCTTCTTCTCTTTGTTGTTTTTTGGAGGGCTGGGCCTGTGCATGCCAGGCCAAGTGTTCTACCACTGAGTCCCAGCTGCAACCAAATTCTCCCCTGCTTTATATATTGTGAAAATTAGAAAAAAATTGCAACTCTGTATAGCATTAAACCATGTGATTCATGAAGTCATACTTTGATTATCTCCTTATTTTAACCATATAAGACCAAAGTAAGCTCATTTTCTCCTCCCTAAATCCCATTGCCTTTGTCCCCTGGCTGAGTCTTTTACCCAGAGATGCCCGTCAGTCAAAAGTTGTGCTTCGTAACTGAGCTCTGTGAACGACCTCTCAACTCATCCCTTTTTCTGCTTTTGGAGAAAAGTCTTCCATTTGACTTCTTGGTTGTGAACTGTTTTCCTTAAAGCCCTCCCACAACACCTCTTATCTTTATTCTTACTTCCTTCTTGGTCCATTTTCTTCTCAAATGTCTGTCCTGCTATGGCAACAGGCCCAACTTCTTGACTTATATTTTGTTGTAATGTAGCAGGGAAGGAAAGACTCTGCTATATCCTCTGACAGTTGGATAAACTGACTCTAGGAGGTAAACAGACTGCAGGCCAAGTAAGAAAGGTGCACTTACTCATCATGTGCACAGGGCATCTCATGGAAGGAAAGTAATCCCCAGTAACCTAGCATGATGGTCAGCTTTCCGTTACTATAACAAATACCCACCAGGAATGGTGACACATGCCTGTAATCCCAGGGCTTGGGAGACTGAGGCAGAAGAATTGCCGTGAGTTTGAGGCCAGCCTGAACTGAATACTAAGATGTTGTCTCAAAAACAAAACAAAACAAAACAAAACAAACCAAGACTGTTGGCTTACAAAGAAGAGAGGTCCATTTTAGTTCACAGTTTTGAGGGCCACAGTCTGTGCTTGCCAGATCCTGCTGCTTCTGGAACTGTGGTGGGGCAGCACATCATGGCGGGTGTGTGCGCTCGGGTAGAGCTTCTCAGCCCATGTCTGGAAGGGAAAAAGACAAAGGCAAGGAGTAGGGTCCTACAGTCCCCTTCAATGGCATCCCCTAGTGACCCAAAGACCTCCTGCCACACCCCCAACTCCCAATAGTGCCATGCCGAAGACCATGCCTCTAGGGGTACAGGGCCTAAAGAGACAGGCCAGGTGCAAGCCACAGCACCCGGTGAGATTTCAAAGTGTGTGTACTGTCTACATGCAGGAGTGGGGCAGCCAGAGCAAATGACATGGGAGCAAGATGAATGGGAAGGACAGGGGATGCCTGTGACTAAGTGTGACTGAGCATGATGTCCCCCCAGTCTCCTCTCCTGTGACACCATCTTGCCTTCCTGATGGCTGAGATTCCTGGGGAGGGCTTGTGACAGTTGGCTTCTCTTGGAAGGGCCTGTCTTTAGGCAGGTAAGGGAAGCTCATCTTATCTTATCAAGTTGTTCCCTATGTTTGCTGTCCCCAAATGCCCCCAACTGACCAATACGCATTGCACACTGGTATTAAAATGTCACCCTGCATCCCATAAGTATATAAAATTATGCCAATTAAAATTAAAAGATAAAAATTATAAACACAATTTCAAGTATATCTGTCATTACAAATGAAGTAAATGGTTTCTTTAGTCCAGTTTAATGAAGATGAAAGGCAGAGATTGTCATAAAATAATAGAATAAAATCTAGTGATATTCCTCCCTCTTCCCTTGTGTTAGGGATTAAACCCAGGGCCTTTGCACTGACCTGTATCTCCAGCACCCTCTACCTTTAAAAAAATTTTTTTTTAAATTTTGAGGCTGAATCTTGCTGAATCACTGAGTTTCTCAGGTTGGGCTTGAATCTGCAATCCTCTTGCCTCAGCTTCCCAGAATATTGAGATTACAGGAGTGTGCAGACCCATTTGTAATTCTTCTTAAAAGAGACACAGCTGAAACGTAGAGACATCAAAAAGTTGAAAGCAAAATGACAGAAAAAGTAAAACCAGGCAAATATTTGCCAAAGAAAGCTGGCATAGCTATGTTAGTAGCTTCCCAAAAGGCTTGTTACCTGTAAATGTGCCATGGAGACCGACAGGGGTCAGCTGGGGCCCTGCATGGTGAAGAGGGTACACACAGAGCCCAAGGACGCACTGAAAGGAAGAGGAAGTGAGATGTTAGAGTGGAATTTTCTTGGGGGTGGGGCAAGGTCTCACTATGTAGTCCAGGACGGTCTTTAACTCACAGCGACCCTCCTGCCTCAGCCTTCTGGGGTCACAGGCAGTGCTACCATGCCTGGCATTGAGTGGAATTTTAAAGGGCATTCCATTTATTCACCTAGAGGGTAAATTTCCCTGACATCCAGGCCAGACTCCTACTCTTGATTCCTGACACAGCTCTATTATACCTACGTACGACCCAGTGGGGAAGGAAAGGTTGACTTCAGGGAGGATTGTGGGCCCGGGAACTGTAACTATTACTCTCCTGGGCTTGGGGCAGCCAGAGGGAATCCACGTGGGTGGATTCATAGGTCAGGCTCAGGCTCAGGCTCCAGCTGGCCTCAGGGATGTCTGGCAAGAGATGAAGGATGGAGGGGCAGGAACAGGGGAGTAAGGAAGACAGTGGGGAGGGTACCGCTCAGGGCTGTGAGGGGAGGGGCAGAAGGGAACAGAGGCAGAACTGTCACTGTCAGCGATGGGCCCATCCTTAGAAGGCCTGGTATCCCGGACGGGCCCAGTGCACCAGGCAGGCGGATGGTCGCCTGACCCTGATCACCTCCTGTCACGAAGGCAGGTGACATCAAGCAAAGGAAGACGGGCAGTGGGGACGGCTTGGGGTCCCCTAGAGTAAGGCCAGAGTCTCTGTAACCTCTCCCAACAGGCCAGGGCTGGTCCTGCAAGGCCCGATTATGGGAAGAAGGGAGTCAGAGGTGAGGACCAGACAGACCCCGAGGCCACCGTTCACTGCTCACTGCAGCTGCTTTGGGAAGGGGCAGCCCACTGAACCACCGTGCACCACGAGCCGCTGTATCAGTCTTTCTGTCCTCCGAAGGGACCTAACAATTCGAAAGCACCAGGTGCCTGAGAAAGGACTGTCACGGGTGGGTGAGGGGAGGCACTGGAGGGCAAGCTGGAAAGTCGAGGCCGGGAGGAAGTTCAGAGCCTCCCACCGGCTGAGGACGAGCCCTGCCTGGCCTGCACTGTCCCAGTGCCACGAGGGAGTTCAAAGAGGCTCCACCCAGCCGGGAGCAGCCGGCATCTCTGCATCGCATATAAAACGCCATGTAATGACTGGTTGGGGTTAATCAAATAGAATGCCCAACCCAGACTATTACAGTTTCCCACAAAGGAGGCTTTAATCAGTCTTTTATCAGCGTAGTGCACAGGACGAAGAAGACCGCTTTTGTTTGCTCTTATAAGAGACAATGGGAGACTCGGGATCAGCCTGCTCTCGAAGTACAACAAGCGGATTGTCCACGAACAACAGAGCATTCAAGGCCATGGGAGAGGAAGGCAGGAGAGGCTGCATGAATCTACAAAAGTGCTCACTGTTAATGGTCACGGCCCCGAGTGTTTAAATTCAGGCTACATTCCCGCTGGAGCTTCCAAAATATAGGGAGGACAGACACAGAAAGACCCAGTGTGCTCCGGGTAAGCCGAGCTGGCTTCGGGCTCTGCAGGACATTCTTGTATGCCACTTGCTGAAAGGGAAAGGAAAACTGACCTTCGGTTCTGCACCGAGCTCTGCTCAGGCCTCTGGGGGGTGGAGGGGCCTGGGAGCCCTGAGTGCCACGCCAAGTGCACCTGTCCCATTGCCCAAGCACCTCTTCAAGAGACGGGAAGAGGAGGGGGACCAAAGGCAATGAAGAAGAGAAAAGGCAAGGACATTTGAGCCACCTGACTCAGTTCCGTCCAACAAATATTTGAACACTTTCGAGGATGCCAGCTGGGATGCACCCAAATACAGAAACAAACACATCCTTGCAAAATCTACCCTTTTTGCTTAGAGTCAGAGAATGTTAAAGCGGAGGTCTCAGATCATCTTTCTTTTATACTGTTCACGTGAGGGCATGGGCTAAAATTTAAAAAACGAAGACAGTAAGGCGAGAAACGGCCCCTTTCATCGAGCCCTCCAACCCTGGCACACCGTGGGCTTCGTGGGAGTGTGCCGTGTGCCTGGGGGAAGCACTCTTGCGATTTAGTGGCCCAGTCTCATCAGGCCTCTCACCCACGAGCTCAGTGCAGAACCGAAGGTCAGTTTTCCTTCTGTCCTGGAAGTTCCAGGACAGAGCGTGACTGGCCTATGGTCACATGGCTTTTCAGTAGCAGACAGGGGGTCCGAGCCCCTATCCTTGAGTGGCCAGCCCAGAATCAGCCAGGCACCCCGGTCACCTCACCAGTTGGTTTCCCAGTGAGAGGACACTCCTGAAACCACTTAACCGTGCTGGTGATGACCTTGAGTTGGGCCGCCCCTGGCCTTGGAGCTCATCATTTGTAGGAGTTCAGAGTTTAAATTTTGTTTGTAAACCAAGGTTTTCCCTTCTGCTCTAGAAAAAAATTTGCTTGGATCTGGGACTCTTTAAAGGAACAGAAGGAAGAAGAATGGATGAAATTAGTCTGGCCAGAAGGAGAAAGAGATGTTTCCTGCCAAGACCCATTCTGTGGTCCTCCAGCCTCAGTTCCAGTGAAGGCAGGAGTGGTGCTGGCTGATCTGGTCCCGCTCAGCACTGTGCTTGGGGCCAACAGTGACAGAAGTGAGAGGACCTTCCTAGGGCTGGGTGGGAGGGACACTGGGATGATGCTGTTGAGGGAACGTTTGCTGAAGGTGTGTCTGAAGACAGAGTGGATGGTCCCTGGTGTCGGTGGTTGCTTAGGGTGGGATAGGAAGGAGATGGAAGGGAGAGACCATTCGCATTTTTCACAGGTATCGCTGACCCCTGATTTGAAATGGCTCCGTCTTTACATATTAGGTTTCTCTTAAGAGAGAATATATAAATAAGATACAAAACAAAAGACAATAGGGAAAAAATAGAAATAGCTTAGTTTTGCGTGAATATTCTGAGCTCTAATTGCAAGTTTCTGCAGTTGGTTGCTGTTCTCTCATTCTGCTGTGGACGATAGATCATAGATCCATGGACTGATTCAAATTCTCCCTCCAGCAGCGTGCTGTAGGGGGCCTGGGTGAGTGAATCAGGTTTCATTGTCGTTTTTGTTGTTGTTGTTTTTCCCTGCATGCACATGGGAGTGGTTATGGCAAAGTGGCTATTAGCTAAATTAGATCAACGAATTGGGCCAGTGGGACTTGGTGACATACCCCTTTTAATAATCATTGCTTTGTAAGTTACATTAATTATGACTTTGC